>JAJOOR010000624.1:0-62113 GCA_036250505.1 Solanum acaule | reverse complement strand
TTCTTTCTTCAAGTCTGCCAAAAACCCCTCTCCAAACTTGAGAGAAAATACCCAAAAAAGTACTATTCTATTGTGAAAATTATAATAATGGTTCGACTCTCCTAAAATTAATAAGGATTTTAGTATTTATAGACTTCAAAATTTAGTGTTGGCGGATCGCTCGGCGAGGTTAGTCGAAGTCACCAAATGACTCGGCAACTCGCCTTTCTTCTGTCTCATCACCGTTTCTTGCTTGCCTTTAGAATCTTCACGTTCTGGACCATTGGGCGGTATAGTACTGCTTCAAGGAACTATTCGGCGAAGTACCGACTGCTCCTTTCATCACCTTTTTGATCCTCTTCCTTCAGGGCTTCGCATACTGGAATAAAGGGCGGAATCTATCCCTTTGGCGACTCGCCAAGTGTGCTTGGCGATGCTCATGCTTCAGCTTCTTCATTCTTTTCATGCTTTTTGTTCCTTTTTGTGCCTAAGTGTCCATGCTTCCACTAAAACTTCAAATACTTGAAACTTAAGAATTTTCATTAGATATTGAGACAAAATAAGAATTTGAGGACACTATTTCTATCAAAATAAAGCCCTAAATGAGTCCATTTTGTGGACTCATCAACACCCCCAACTTAAACTTTTCCTTGTCCTCAAGCAAAATTAAGTTCAGCCATTCAAAAAGGGTGTCTCAAATAGTTCTACACAAGACTCAATCATTAATGCACACAAGAAGACTTAATTTACTTATGCAAGGATCAATTGAGTACTCAAAGATTCAAGCTGTGACACACCATTACCAAAGATTCTCATGCTCGCAATAGTTGCTACTTGTGCAAGTTCAAGCTCAACAAAAGTATCTAAATGCCCTCACATAAAGAATGATTCCATATTCACACACAGAGGTTAATCAATTCAAGATCAGGAATCATCATGCAACGCTCACACTAAAAAAAGAGGAACACAATGTATGTTTTCACCCATAGGTTTGCCTTATTTTCCAATCGACTTTCGATTCGGCTTACTCAAGATTAAAAAGGTTTTCCTAAGGCTTGTAATGGGGATGAGTGCAAAGATATGGCCATTTAGGCTCAGTGACTTCGTCCTCGTGAGATGCCGTAGTCTCAAGGAATTCCCTTCTTTTCCTTTATCAATTCTTTTTCTAGTGCTTCTAAGTCATCTTTTTATTCACCTTCATGGATTGCTTGGAAACCCGATTTCTTTTGTACTTTATTCCATAGTTTTTTTTAAAGGGGTCTCCATCGTTTTGCAACACCATGGGTTAAAGGGGCCTTTTCTTGCATTTCTTGACTTCTCCTTTTCCTTTTCACCATACCCCCGACTTAGGCTTTTGTCCTAAGTTGGCTATTTGCTAAACCACAAATCAAGAAGATTATAGGTAGTGGGTCAAGTAAGGTCTAGGGTTCATCAATGTTCTTCCAAATAAAGGTAAGGCTCAAAGGGTGTTCAAAAGAGTTTCACACGTTCACGGGTAGGCAAAAAAAGAGGTATATGTCAAATTTAGCTCACACTCTTTAAAGTTGCCTAAGATTATTTCAAGAGCACACCTTCCTAAATCAATCAGACTAGCAGGGAAAATTCTAGGTTTATTCATGCATGGTTCAAAGCAATCTAATCACGCAAGACATCGACACTTAAGTCAAACAACACCACACGCTTTCGCTAGTGTGCAATGGTCATTACAAGAGTATCAATTTGATAAATGGCTAATCACAATGAGATGCAAAGAGTTCACATATTGTCTATGCAACTTCATTTAGCCTCATCGTAGCCGTATATTCATGATTGTTCGATTGAGAGCACTATTCAAGTCATCGATATTTATCGAAACCGAGACTCAAATTTTTACCAAGGAACAACCACATTCAACTCACGAGGGGTGGTAAAAATGTGCGAAAAATTCAAAAAATTTTGGTAGGGTCAAAATCATTTTTCAATTAAACCCAAAAGAGAGCCATAAGCTCAAACAATCGCAAATCAGTTTTAAAAACACAATTAAAAATAGACAACCCAATTGTACACCAAAACACAAGTATTTGAAACAAGCAAAACAAGGTGGGCCTCACCCCACCACAAATAAGAGTGTTTGTCCTCAAATGCATATAATGACAGTATCCATAGTTGAAGAAAGATAAGACATAGAAAGAGGTAAAGAAGGGTCCTGTCTATGCAGTCTCTCTATTTGTCGGGGCATTAGTATTTGCCGTTGCCTTGGCCTCTACAGCAAGATTAGCTGCAATCATCTGATCTATCTCATGAGCTGCTCCGAAGGATCGTATTGCATTAACTAAACTTTGAGCTCATGGAGGCACATTAGGGTCGATGGGAATTCGTCTCTTTTACCCTGGATTCCTTGGTATATTTCCTTTGTCTGCCTATCTCTGCTTTCTTTTCATCATTTTTAAACTCTCATAGTCTTATGTACCTGGGTGGATCATTTCTCCCTATGACTTTTGGTCTAGCCATTTCTGCAAAGACTTCGAGGATAAGTTAGATAGTAATTCAAACAGGAGCAAAAAGATGTTTCTGAGTGTGGAATCACTTAGCGAAGCTAGTTGTTGAAGTGCTTATCCTGTTAGGCTAATCGTTGAAAATGATGTACAGATGATACAAGGGCGCAGACAAAGGGGGAACAAGGGATCTTTTGGCGAGTCGCCAAGTGCATTTTGCGAATTAAACTGACCACCAAAAGTTACAAATCAATCAATACATAAAGCATTCAGTTAAATGTGAAATGGGGACGTTAAGCGAATCGCCGAGCAGTTCGGCGAATTTTGTTCATCTCGCCGATCAACTCAACGTGTCTATTTTCAAACCAGCCTTTCAAATTTCACCCCGCAACCCCAGATAATGCAACTTAAACTTATATAACTAAATTTCAACGAAGGCCCATAGAAACTTCTATTCCCATTGCGTTACAATTCAACTCAAAGCATAGCTAAGTGGGAGTCCCTTAAATCATGTAGAAAATACCAAATCATAATCGATAATATATGCAATCCCAGTAACTTAGAGACTCAACAGAGATTTTATACTATCAATCATTATGTAAATGAGTACAAATTTTGATAAAATAACTGAGGGGTTGGATTACCAACCTTTGGTGCCGATTTAGCTAGTACTGACGTACTAGGCAGCAATGCGATCCAAATTCGAGAATAATTCGACACTTAAAATACTCTAACAGTGCAAAAAATAAAAGACTAGAGTGTGGTTGTGAGTTCAATAGGACGAAGCAGTGAGAGAAAGTGAATGAAATAGAACTTTCAAACATGTGGCTTGCAAAAACCCTCCAGTTTCCTCCCATTCGGCGATGTTAGTCTAGTTTCTTCGCCAATTGTAACAGGATCTGCAGATCATGTGAGGATTCCAATCGACGGTTTTCATCGAGATCGCCGACATGGTCGGCGATGCGCCACTAATGTTCTTTAGACCGCCAAGTTTTACAGGATTCAAGCTGACAGTGCCTTGAGTCAGACGGCGGAAAGAATCGTGTTCACTGATCTTGTCGGCGATCCACCAACTGGACCTGTTGCTTGCCTCCATATACTATTTCAATCACCTCCCTTACTTTTAACCTGTACAAATAACACACCATTATTCTACTAGTAATTAGGAAGTACTTAATGATTTTGGGTTGCCTCCCAAACAACGCCTTAGTTAACGTCGTGGTACGACGCAAGTCCACCTTCAGACCTCACTCTTGGGGTTAGCCATAGTATCACTAGGCGAACCCCCTTGTTGTCTTGGATTGAGAAGAGACGAGATATGACCCATTTGGGTCTCTTACTGCTTGATTGAAACTGAATGAGAGGTGATAGTCTAGCTGAGGGTAGACACGTCTTCCTTCATGCCTTTCTGCATTTTGTCAACTTTGTTTAGGATATACGAGAGCATATCCTCGGACCTACTAACTTCTGAATCCCTGGGCTTCTGACGCTCGTGGGGAGGCACATATCTATCATTCTCCCCATCTTTCCAATTTGGATTCCGGTGACTCCATTCACGATCTTGATCCTTCTAGCCGTCGTCTCTAACCCATCCTTGGTTACCACCTGCCTTGGGTAGTTTGAACGATAGCCATCGCCTTGGTTAGCTAGAAAATTTACTTCCTCATCATACATGGCTTCAAACTTCATCTCCTCAGGATTCGCACCCCCGACTCCCACAACATTGACACTACAGGTACTAGCCTCCATGACATTTTTTCCTAAAATGTCAAGCTGCGTCATGCTCTTGGCCATGTTTTGGTCTCTCTCATTATCTTTCTCAACCTTATCCTTGGATAGATGAAATGTGACCGGTGAGACCTGGTCTTCATGGGTGTACCAAGCCCTGTTGATGGTTGTCATGCCATTGAAAAGTTGAGCTGCTACTGCATATGGTTGCTGCATTAATCCTCTGGGCGAGAGTTGGTCAGCTACACTTTTGTTTACCAAGTCTAGACTCTGGTAAAAGTATTGAAAGAGCACATTATCAGGTAGACCATGGGTTGGGCATTGTAGGACCAATTTCTTAAACCGGAGCTAAGTTTCGTGCAGAGGCTCTCCATTCAAACGCTTAAAGCTTTGGATGCTATCCCGAATAGTCATCATCTTCGAGGGAGGGAAAAATCACACATTAATGGCGGTGACCAACTCCTCCCACGAAGTGATCGAGTTACGTGGCAATTCAACTATCCACTTGCACACTTCCCCCATTAATGAGAAAGGGAATAGTCTTAATCAAACTGATTCCTGAGAGATGTTCTTGAATGAGAAAGTTCCACACACATCTACGAAGTTTCTAAGATTCTCATGTGGGTCCTCATGATCTAATCCACTGAAAAATCCCTTTAGTTGCAAAAGTTGCAACATGGTGCTTGTTATGTGGAACACCGCATTTCCCTCTGCTGGAGGTAGACGGATGGCTCCAACACCTCCCATGAGATGTGGATCATTGATGTTGGGCTCTTGGACATCGTTGACGTTGCTAATGTCATTCTGATAGCCCACCTGGCTCCCGTTACTACCGTTAACACTCATGCTTTCTGAAATGTTTACACAATCAACAGAACAAAACTAAAAATTAAATTAGTAAACTACCACTAATAAGAACAGAAACTCTATCAAGCTAAAAATTCTCAAATAACACCACTTCCCTGCAGCGGCTCCATTTTGATGCTTATCGTGACCAACAACACTAACCTACGGTACGAGTGTCAACGATCATCGATAATATAGTAACCCAACTAAAGGTTGGGGTCGTGTCCTAAGGGAGTGTTTTTGAGAATTAATAGAAAAATAAAATTTAGTTCTAAATAGTCGTAGCTAAAGATATTAATGAGTAAAAACATAGTAAATTAAAGGGGGTGACACAAAAGTGTCAAATATCAATTAGGGGTTTTGTCATAAGTAGTAAAAACAACAAAAATAACAAGAAAATCAAGTATGGGAAAAAGTTCTTGGGGTGTGACCGCAATACACGTTGAGATAAATCATTGGGTACATGCTTTCGATAGGAAATTTGCAAGATAATAGTGACTAGGCTAAGCTTTAGATGGAAATAAGTTCCCTTTCGGGCAACTTACCTCGTTTCAAATGTGTTCTTCTCGGACACCCATTTTCCGCATGATGGCCAGCCTACGCCTTACCCCACTCACTCTCCCGAGCTGAGTGTTAGGATATGGGAGGCTGAACCTCATTTTGACCAACTCCTTAGGCCATCAGTCTAGCGGTCTTGGTTTCGCGACCTCCCTCTCAGGCAAGCCAAAAACACATGGGTGGTTTTGTATTTGCAACTACAAACCCATTAAATTAAACCACAACTACTAGGTGAAATCACCATTTAAATACATCTAACCTATCATCAAGCAAGACCCAAGAAAAATATCAACACATATTGGCTAAATCACACCCCAAGAATGGGGTTTTTAGCCACACATCAAAGAAATAACAAAATACACCTAAAATGATACTAAAATAAAATGGGTATAAGGAATTAAACCTTGATTTAAGCAAAAGAAGAACATTGGAGAAGACCCACTTCCAACTTGGGGAAGATAAAATCTTTCTTTCTTCAAGTCTGCCAAAAACCCCTCTCCAAACTTGAGAGAAAATACCCAAAAAAGTACTATTCTATTGTGAAAATTATAATAATGGTTCGACTCTCCTAAAATTAATAAGGATTTTAGTATTTATAGACTTCAAAATTTAGTGTTGGCGGATCGCTCGGCGAGGTTAGTCGAAGTCACCAAATGACTCGGCAACTCGCCTTTCTTCTGTCTCATCACCGTTTCTTGCTTGCCTTTAGAATCTTCACGTTCTGGACCATTGGGCGGTATAGTACTGCTTCAAGGAACTATTCGGCGAAGTACCGACTGCTCCTTTCATCACCTTTTTGATCCTCTTCCTTCAGGGCTTCGCATACTGGAACAAAGGGCGGAATTTGTCCCTTTGGATACTCGCCTTTTAGTTTCTTTTTGTGCCTAAGTGTCCATGCTTCCACTACAACTTCAAATACCTGAAACATAAGAATTTTCATCAGATATTGAGATAAAATAAGCATTTGAGGACACTATTTATATCAAAATAAAGCCCTAAATGAGTCCAATTTGTTGACTCATCAGGTTCCTTTGTCTATCATATCAGATCGAGGTACTCAATTTACTTCACATTTTTGGAATGCTTTCCAACATTGGCTTGGTACCATGTTTAACTTAGTATTTCTTTTCACCGTCAAGCGGATGGTCAAGCCGAACGCACCATTCAAACCTTAGAGGACATGTTGAGGGCGTGTGTGATTGATTTAAGGGTAATTGGGATGACCATCTCCCATTGATCTAATTTGCCTACACCAATAGGTATCACTCTAGCATTGCCATGGCTCCATTTGAAGAATTTTATGGTAGGAGGTGTAGATCTCCGGTTGTTTGGTTTGAAGTAGGTGAGTTTGCTCTAATTGGTCTCAAACTAGTTTATGATGCCATTGAGAAAGTTTGACTTATTAGTGAAAGGTTGAAAATGGCTCAAAGTTGGCAAAAATCCTATGCCGATGTTAGGAGGAGGGATCTTGAATTTGAGGTTTGTGATTGGGTCTACTTGAAAATCTCACCTATGAAAGGTGTGATGAGGTTTGGCAAGAAGGGGAAGCTTAGTCCCCGGTATGTGGGCTCGTACAAAATCTTGAAACGTGTTGGAAAGGTGGCAGAGGAGTTAGATTTATCAAGTGAGCTGGCTCCAGTTCACCCAGTGTTTCATGTCTCCATGCTCAAGAAGTTCATTGGTGATCCGGTGTCCATCCTTCCTTTAGAGGGTTTAGGAGTTGATGAGAACCTTTCTTATGAAGAAGTCCCGATTGAGATTTTGGACCGGCAATTGAAGAGCTTGAGAAACAAGGAAGTAGTCTCCGTTAAGGTTCTATGGAGCAATCACTTAGTGGAGGGTGCTACATGGGAGGCCAAGGCCCATATGAAGTCCCGTTACCCTCATCTTTTTCCTTCAACTCCTATTCAAACTAGAGGCAAGTAATTCCTCTTGAATTTTATGTGTTTTGGGAGTCATGTGTATGGTATGAGTTTTCCATGATTTCCTTATGTTGTGCATATTCTTGTGAGGATTCATGATGTGTATATATTGAGTTTTCATGATTTATGTGTTCCTCATGTTGAATTGCATTTTAATATTATGATTGCATTTCTAACTTCATGAGGTGGATTGATGAACATGCTTAGATGTGTTTTGATTAATTGACTTATTAGCTCCCCATTGTTGTGTTGAGTTTACTTGATTTGGAGAAGGTATTTCCTCCTATGTTTATGTGAATTGGTGAGTTGTATGTTGTGTTGACCAAGTCTTGAGATGGAGTTGAAGTTTCCTCCTTTGGAATTGTGCATCATCTGATTAGTGCATTTTAAGTTTTTACACATTTTGATGTTTCATGAATGATGGGCTGTTAGTCTAGAGTTTCTAACGTAGTTTGGTGTCTAGATCATCAGTTGGGGATGAATGTTCCCAAGGGGGGATAATGTAACACCCCGAAAATCTAATGACCTAAGCTAGAGCCTAATGTAGTTTGGAGTCCTTAAAAGGGTAAACGTCAAGGTATGAGTCGTAAAATGACTTCCCTAGGTTAACAGTAGTATTTTAGTCCCTAAACGTCAAGGCATGGCCCCCCCCCAAGTACCCCTTAAGGGTTCTTGATGAGGGCCAAGGGGCTTCTCAAAATCTGTCCAAAAACAGCTTCAATCCACGAAAGGGAATCCACGAGTCTTGGATTAACCCACCCCCCGTGGATGGGAGTCGTGAGTCAAGTCTTAACTCCCCCAAACTTCCCCAAAGTCTCCTAGTCTATGTTCCAATCCACACTTGCACAGTACAGTCCATGGACCATACCACGCCCTGTATGAGTCCTGGACCAAGCCCAAGAGACCAGCCTTAGACCCAATCCAAGAGTGACCAGTACGGTCCGTGAATCATTCCATGCCCCGTAGATGGGGCCTCATGGTTGAGGTCTGCAATGTTGTCAAAGATCTCGGCCAAGGGTCAACTCTTTTAATAAATTCTAATTAATTAAGTAAGGGTTGGGGACAATTATTATTAGTTATTTTAGACCCATATAAATAGTTTTAAGTCATTAAACTTCACTTAACTTCACATAACTCACAAGACCCAAACTCTAACCCACTTCCCTCTCAAAATATTCTCTCTCTAGACTCCATTGAAGAACAAAGAAGAAGCTCAAGATAGGGGTTCAAAATCCATCCTTTTCACTCAAATTTCGTGAGGAAAACATCAATCAAGGTATGGGAGACTTGATTCATGGAACACTTTTCTCCATGAAGCCCTTCAACTCTTTGATTTCAAACTCATCAAACTAGGGTTATCATTCTAACCATGGATTCCTCCTAAAAATGATTTCATTTTGTTAATTGTCTTCTATTATGGATGATTTGATGTTTAATGGTGATTTTTATTGTGAAATTCCCCATGAATCCATGTACTACCCCATGACCCCAATTTTATGAATTGTGATGGGTGCATTAATGAAAGATGATTACTATGAATTGTATCTATGTTAATCTAGTTATTGAATATTGTTTTATTCATTCCTATTGTAGTATCTTTAGGTTTAATTGTGAAACATGATTCATGACCCTAAAAAGGGGGTAAATGGATATGATTTGTATATGTTGATGAAGGTTCTATATGAACTCATGATATCCCTATGAATTGATGACCTTATGATTATTGTGTATTGGTAGTATTGATGCAAGATCCTCCCCCCCTACACCCTTATACTTATATATGCATGAAAGGACTATGATTATGATATTAATGGTTGTGTTGGTTGAAAGGACACTCTCATAAAAAACACCATGAATATGATGTGAAAGATTTACTCATACCCTAAGGATTCTAAGGGTGAAAGGCTATCCTCACCTAAAGAATCTATGAGCTACCATGATACCATGATGGTTGAGTGTTAGGCATTCTTCCATGAACATTATTATAAAGTAAAGACTTAACATGATTATTAAAGGGAATTAAGCTTATCACCGAGTGGATAGGAACATGAGATGGAAACCTTTTACCTCAATTAGTCCGGGTTTCTAGTAACAATCTCCCTATCCCATAACTATGTGCCCACATAGGTCTCTTAGCTAGTGGATCCACCTATAAGATAAACATGTTAGTTCTACCTTAGGCAAGTAGAACACCTCTTTTCGGTGTGGGTTCATGACACCGAATTCCATGTAGCTCACATTGTCTATGTCGGTTAAGGCTATACTTCCCTACATTATAAGAACAAGATCCATGACATGACATGAACAAGAACATGACCTAAGAATACAAACATGAGTCATGTGCTATGATTACTTGAGGGGTCTTACTTTGTATGAGTGTGGGTATGGGACTTCACTTATATTGCACTCGTGAGCTTAAAGATTTATTGTGTTATGTGCTTGACAACATGAGGATTTATGAAGTTAATGCATATTATATATGAACATGAACCATGAATATGAATATGAACATGAACATGAGCAATATCTTTGACTTCTTAATAGGCTTTGCTTATTATGAGTGAGGGTATGGGACCTCACTTGTACATTGCACAAGTAAACCTGTGAATGGGTTATGGTGTGGTTTACCTATGACATGAATAGGTATAAATCCATGTATGCATGATATGAGTTGGTGTTAGAAATGACTTTCTTATTATGAACTATGAACATGGTGTTTTCCTTGTCTATGATTGTTGGCTTGGATGAGGTTAAGGTAAGTTATGCATGACTATGGTAGTCGAAGGTGGCTTACAGTATGGTTTGACTTGGTGATTACCCTAAATGTGCATAATGGCTTTTAAACTAGATAAAGGCATGATTTCAACTAAATGTCCCTTTTTGCATGATTTAAGGATTTTTATGCATGCTTCCATACTTAGTACAATTAATTGTGCTAATCCAATTTCTCTACATTTTCTTATAAATGTAGGTTCCGGTCGTTGAGGACATTATCCCCTTTTCAAATGAAGCTTGGGTTGACTATTCCCTAAGCTTGGTGAGTCCTCAAGTTTGAGGACGGACTATCCATTTCCTAGTTTCTATTGTATTTCGTATATTGAGACTTAATTGATGTAAAGGGCTAAGTCCCAAACTATTTATTCTAAATGTTTTAGATGGGGAATGAGACAAGCTCTAGACTCTTATAATTTTCCTTTATAAAATTGAAGTTTGACTTCTATTGTAAAACTTTTAAATTTTTCGCATCATTGCCATGTCTTTATGTTATGATTATGCCAAGGGCTTGTTTAAGACTCCTTCGGGGTCGAGTATGCCTTGTTATGTCTAGTGGGTACCCCTTCAAACGGAACCATGTCAATACTTGAGTGATAACTATTATTGTAGGCAAACACAATCAACAGTAGATGGTTATCCCAATTTCCTTGATAATCTATGACACACGCCTTCAACATGTCTTCTAAGGTTTGAATGGTGTGTTCCGCTTGACCATCCGTTTGAGGGTGAAAGGCCGTGCTAAGCTTGACCTTAGTACCAAGCCCCTTTTGGAATGCCTTCCAAAAATGTGAAGTAAATTGAGTACCCTAATCCGATATAATAGATAGAGGAACCCCATGCAACGTCACTATCTCCTTGATGTACAATTTGGCATATTCTTGCGCCGAAAATGAAACCATGATGGGAATAAAGTGGGCGAACTTTGTCATTCTATTAACAATGACCCAAATAGAACCATGTTGCCTTCGCAATCCCACAATAAAATCCATATTCACATCCTCCCACTTCCAAGTGGGAATATTTATGTCTTGGGACAAGCCTCCTAGTCTCAAGTGCTCGGCCTTAACTTGTTGACAATTCCGACACTTGGCTACAAAACCTATTATATCCTTCTTCATGCCATTCCACCAATAGACTTCCCGTAGGTCACGGTACATCTTGGTGGCTCCCGGATGAATAGAATACTGCAAACCATGAGCCTCTTAAAAAAATTGCTCTATTAAGTCATCAACATCCGTAACACATAATCTAGATTGGTACCTAAGCACCCTAGCTCCCCCTTGGGGGAAAGCCTCAACGGACTTGTTGAGTACCAATTCTTTCAACTCCATTAATATGGGATCAAGGCCTTGTTTAGACTTAACCTCAACCAGAAAGAAGGATTCGAAACCATGATGGACCATGACACTGCCCTTGGTGGAATCCACTAGTTGGACACCTAGCCGGGTCAACCTATGTACATCACAAACTAACCCCTTCTTCTCATCATCTATATGAGCCACACTACCCATGGATAATCGACTTAAGGAATCCGTAACAACATTGGCTTTCCTGGGGTGGTAAAGGACACTCATGTCATAATCCTTTAAAAGTTCTAATCACCTTGTGTGTTGGAGATTCAAGTCTTTTTGGCTAAATACATATTGAAGACTTTTGTGATCAGTGAAAACATCCACATGGACCCCATATCGGTAATGCCTCCATATTTTCAAAGAAAACACTACCGCCGCTAGTTCAAGATCATGGGTCGAATAATTCTTTTCATGGATCTTGAGTTGCCTTGAAGCATAGGGAATCACTTTTACCATGTTGCATAAGGACACATCCCAAACCCACTTGAGAAGCATCACAATATAGCACAAACCCATCGGTACCCTCTGGCAAGGTCAACACCGGAGCGGAAGTAATTCTATCTTTCAACTCTTGGAAGATTTTATCACAAGCCTCCGACCAATCAAACTTAGCTTTATTTTGAGTCAAAGCCGTCAACAGAGAAGCCAAGGAGGAAAAACCCTCAACAAACCTACTATAGTAATCGGCCAAACCCAAAAAGCTTTTAATATCGGTAGGAGTTAGAGTTCTAGGCCAACCTTTGACTGCATCCATCTTCGTAGGATCTAACTCAATATCCTTGCTCGAAACAATATGACCAAGGAAGGCAACCGATCTTCTTAGCCAAAACTCACAATTACTAAACTTAGCAAACAATTGGTGGTCTTTAAGGACCGGTAATACAATCCTCAAATGTTTCACATGATCACCTTAACTCCTTTAATACATAGAAATATCGTCAATAAAAATGATCACAAATGAATCAAGATATTGCCTAAATACCCTATTTATTAGATCCATGAATGACGCTTGGGCATTGATCAACCCAAATAACATCACCAAAAATTCATATTGACCGTACCGGGTCCTAGAGGTTGTCTTAGGAATGTCAACCCCTCTTACCCTTAGTTGATGGTAACCTAAACGAAGATCTATGTTGGAGAAATAGTTAGCCCCTTGGAGTTGATAAAACAAAACGTCAATCCTAGGAAGAAGATACTTATTCTTTATAGTGACCTTGTTCAATTGGCGGTAATCAATGCATATCCTAAGGGACCCATCTTTCTTCTTTACGAACAATACTGGAGCACCCCATGGAGATATGCTTGGTTGAATAAAACCCATGTCTAACAAGTCCTTGAGTTGTTCCTTCATCTATTTCAATTAGTCCGGAGCCATTATATATAGAGGGATGGATATCGGTTGCGTATACGGCATGAGATCAATGCCAAAGTCTATTTCCCGCTCGGGAGGAATGTCGGGCAAGTTATTAGGAAAGACTTCTGGAAACTCACTCACCACGGGGACCGAATCTAAAGAAGCGACTTTGGACTCAATCTCCATAACACTAACAGTATGATAAAGGCACCCCTTGGAGATCATTTTTCTAGTTTTAGACATGAAACAAATTGACCTCTGGAAAAATAATTCCCTCCTTTCCACTCTAAAATTGGCTCTTTTGGAAATTGAAATTTTACTACCCGAGTTCTACAATCACTAGAAGCATAACAAGCATGCAACCAATCCATACCCAAAATGACATGAAAGTCTAACATGTATAATTCTACTAAATAAACCAAAGTGACCTTATGAGACAAAGAAATAGGACGACTCCTATAAACTCTTTTAGCCACAACCGAGTCACCAACCGGGGTAGAAACCGAAAAAGGTTCTTGTAAGACATCGGGGAGCATTTCAGTTTTCATAGCCACAAAAGGTGTAACAAATGAAAAGGTGGCACCGGGGTCTAATAATGCATAAACATAAATGGAAAAGAATTGCAACATACCTGTTATAACATCCAGGGAGCTCTCTTGGTCACCTCGGGATTGAAGAGCATAGAAGCAGTTCTTCTTAGGAGCATCAGAATTTGAGCCACTAGGGGAGTTTTCTTATCATCCCTCCATTTGGCCATATGGGTTGGGCAATATTTCAATTGATGCCCACTCTTTCAAAATCCATAGCGCACACCCATGCCAACAAGACATTTACCATCATTCTTCTTACCGCACTTGGCGCAAGTAGGCCTCACCATAGTAGATGCACCATTATTGCCTCCTTCAGGCTTAGGGTTAGACACGCTATCTTTGTTGACCCTTGGAGCACTAGAGGAGCCTTGGTTGGAAAACCTCTTCTTGAACTTTGGTCTACCTTGATCCTTGAACTTACCCTTACAAGGATTCCCATCATCGGTCCTTTCCCTCTTTACCTCTTTATTCTTCTTCCTAAGCCTTGTCTCCTCAACTTATTGAGAATGCACTATTAGTCATGAGATATCCATATTATCATGGAGCATTGCCGCACGACATTCTTCCTCAATCTAGTCGGACACTCCCGTCACAGATTGAGCCATCTCATCCCTCGGGTTAGACACCAAAGACGAGGCATTGTCACGACCCAGGGGTACCCCATAGACGTAACACGGCGTACTCGACCCGAAAGGGTCTCATACAAGCCTTTAGCATATTCATAACATAAAGACATGATAATGATGAGGAAAATTTAAAACTTTTACAATAGAAGTCAGCTTCTTTCATAAAGGAAAATAGGAAACTAGAATTGTCTCAATCCCCATCTAAACATAAGAGTACAAATAGGGACAACGCCCTTTACATCAATAAATTCTTCATGAATAGGAAAATACAACATAGTCTAGAATATATAAGAATACTAGAGGTAGAATCAGTGACATCTTGTCTTCGAACATGAGGACTCACCAAGCTTAGGGAATAGTCGACACAAGCTTCACCTTGAAGAAGTAGTTGTCTCAAGGACCGGAACCTACACTCATAGTAAAAGGGTAGAGAAAGGGGTTAGCACAATTAATTGTACTAAATATGGAAGAATGCATAAAAATGCTTAAATCATACAAAAAGGGACATTTAGTTGAAATCATGCCTTTATCAAGTTTAAAAGCCATTATGCATATTTAAAGTAATCACCAAGTCAAACCATACCATAAACCACCTTAGGCTACCATAGTCATGCATAAATTACCTTAACCTCATCCAAGCCAACAAACATAGACAAGGAAAACATCATGTTTATAGTTCTTAATAAGAAAGTCATTTCTAGCACTAACTCATTTCATGAAAACATGGATTCACACCTATTCATGTCAAAAGTAAAGCATACCATAACCTCTTCATAGGTGTACTTGTGCAGTATACAAGTGAAGTCCCATACCCCTTCTCATACTAATCAAGGCCTAATAATAAGTCATGTATATAGCACATGTTCATATTCATATTCATATTCATGGTTCATGTTCATACATAGCATACATTAACTTCATAAAGCATCATATGTCAAGCACATACCATAATCACTCTCCAAGTTCACTTGTGCAATGTATAAGTGAAGTCCCATACCCCCACTCATACTAAGTAAGACCCCTCAAGTAATCATAGCATATGGCTTGTATTCGTATCCTTAGTTCATGTTATTGGCATGTCATGTCACGGATCTTGTTATTATGTAGGGAAGTTTAGCTTTAACTGACATAGACCATGTGAGCTACATGGAATCCGGTGTCCTGACACCTACACCAAAAAGAGGTGTTCTACTTTCCTAAGGTAGAATGAACATGTTTAGCTTATAGGTGGATCCAATAGCTAAGAGACCTATGTGGGCACATAGTTATGGGATAAGGAGATTGCTACTAGCAACCCAGACTGACTGACGTAAAAGGTTTCCATCTTTTGTTCCTATCCACTCGGTGCTAAGCCTAATTCCCTTTTTACAATCATATTAAGTCTTTACTTTATAATCATGTTCATCGAAAAATGCATAGCACTCAACCATCATGGTATCATGGTAGCTCATGGATTCCTTCGAATCCTTAATATGTGAGTAAGTCTTTCACATCATGTTCATGAGAGTGTCCTTTACAATCAACACAACATTGATATCATAACGTAGTTCTTTCATGCATGGATAAGTGTAAGGGTGTAGGGGAAAAAGGTTCTTGCATCAATTCCATCAACACACTATAACCATAAGGTCATCATTACATAGTTGAACCACAAGTTCATATACAATCTTCATCAACCTACATAAACCCTAACAATTTACCCCCTCCCCCCACCTAAGGGTCATGAATCATGTCTCACAATTATACCCAAAGATACTACAATAGGCATGAATAAAACAAGATTCAATACTAGATTGACATAGATACAATTCATAGTAATCATCTTGCATCAATACACCAATCAAAATTAAAGAAATTGGGGTCATGGGGGTGTACATGGGTTCATGGGCAGTTTTACAATAAAAATCACCATTAAACATCAAATCATCCATAATATACGACAATTAACATAATGAAATCATTTTTTAGGAAGAACCCATGGCTAGAATCAAACTGTATTGGCCACTCGTGGTTTGGGTTTGAGGCTGGCCTTTTGGCCTTGGTCTAGGACCCATCTATGAGCCCCCATCTATGGGTGTGGTATGGTCTACGAACCGTCCTATCCCCACATGGATTAGGGCTGTGACTAGGAAATTTTGGGGACCATTGAGGAGACTAAGGTTGGACTCATGACTCCCATCTATGGGGCATGAGTCAGTCCACGCCTCATAGTCCTCACTTCGTGGATGAGGCTGTTTTTGGACATCTTTTGAACAGCCCCTTGGCCTTCATCAAGGACCCTTGGGGGATCCTTGGAGGGGCCATGCCTTGACTTTTAGGGACTAACACCTTCGTACTAGGTTAGGGAAGTTATTTTACGACCCTTATCTTGACGTTAACCCTATTTAGGACACTAAGCTTCGTGTTAAGCTCTAGCTTAGATCATTAGATTTTCGAGATGTTATAGACATACTTTGAGAACTTAGTGAATTTCAAAGAATATTCTTGGACACTCATACCTCCTTGATGAAGGTTGATAAATTCCTCCACCTTTGCTTCCCTCTTTTCTCGTGGCAAGAACCTATCAAAGAATGCTTTCTTGAACACTTCCCAATCTATGGGACCTGCTCTTATAGGCCTATTATCCTTCCATTGAGTATACCATACTTGGGCCACATCTTTCAATTGATAAGTGGCTAGTTCGGCTTTTTCAATAGAAGTCGCCCCATAACATCAACTATCTTGTAGATCTCTTCCATAAACTCTTGTGGACCTTCATTCACTTTGGAACCCAAGAACATATGAGGGTTCATTCTTGTGAAGTCTTTCAACCTTGAAACCATGGTACTCACATTAGGGTTTACACGAGGCCCAACATCTCGGTTAGCTTGGGCTGTCATAACTTGGGCTTATGTTGTCACAGCTTGAGCTTGAGCCATCATGACTTGAGTCAATGTTTGGAGTGTCATCCTTCTTTCCACATTGGTCATAGCTCCCTCATCATTAGTAGCTTGAGGATCTTGAGGAGCTTGGGGAGGAACTCCCTCATTCACGTTCTCCTCCTCTATCCTTATTGCATTAGTCCTTCTTGTATTCATAGCCTATAAACACAAGAGAAGGGTTAGGAAAAAGGACTTCATACAGTTAGGACTCCAAAGCACGACCTAAGAGTAATGAATGAAGTGAACTTTCCTAAGCATCTTATAGCCTCTCATTCATAAGTGTGGCATGCTTCACACTCATGAAGAAGACTCTACTACCCTTGGTTTATGAGACATCAACCTAAAAATCATCCAAAAACCTTAGGCTCTGATACTAAGTTTTTGACGACCCAGGGGTACCCCTTAGACGTAACAAGGTGTACTTTACCCCGAAGGGGTCTCATACAAGCCCTTAGCGTACATAAACATAGGAAATGGAAATGATAAGGAATTTAATTTTTTACAATCAAAGTCTTTTCTTCATAAAATCGGAAAGAGTCCAGACATTGTCTCATAATGCATCTAAAACAATAGAATGTCAATAGGGTCACATCCCTTTACAATAAAAAAATTCTCAAAAGTAGAATATAAGAAAAAGCAACTAGAAGTGAATGCATCTTGTCCTTAGACCATGAGGACTCACCACAAGTCTTGGAGATAAGCAATCCAAGCCTTAGTCAAGAAAGGAAGTACACTTCACCTAGTCGGAACCTACACTTATAAAAAATGTAGAAGAAATAGGGGTTAGCACAAATATGTACTTAGTATGGAAGCATGCATAAAAATCCTTGAAATATGATAAAAAAGGACATTTTAGTTAAAAAGTATGCACTTGTCATGTTTGGAAATCAACATGCAGTTTCAATGTAAAACACAAGTCATAATCACATTTATCCTGAATACATGGTAACACCATTACCTTAGCAACCCTAAGGAACACTTGTGCAATGTAAGGTTGTCATCCCATAATACCAACCATACTAAGTACTCCTTTGAAGCTAGCTTAGTCATACATATCATCTTTAGACCTCATCATAATAAATATTTATAAATAAGGAAGTAGTCATGTTCATTACTTGAACATAAGGAAAGCCATTCATAGCAACATTTCATTCACATACATGCATACATTCATGTCTTATCATAGCATAAAGAACCATCCCATAATCCCTTTCAAAGTCTACTTGTGCAATGTAAAAGTGAAGTCCCATACCCCCACTACTACTAAGTAAAACTCATCAAGAAGTCACAAGTATAGTTCGTATCATATTAATTATCTTGTCATGTAGGGAAAGAAGCAATAACCAACATAGACCATGTGAGCTACATGGAATCCGATGTCATGTAACCCCACACCAAAAGAAGGTTTCCTACCTACCTGTAACACCTTGAAAACCATACCTATAAAAAAATTACAGAACTTACCTGAACCAATGAACCACGACAGGGTTCACGGACCGTGATAGGGTCCACAGTCCGTTGAACTACCCGTGATCCTGACTTGGACTTCACCAGGTCAAGACATTAGACCATGGGCACCTTCACGGGTTGTGGTCTTGACAATGGACCGTGGTGGCGTCCGTGAAAAGTTAGGCAGTAGCTTCTCTAGACTAGCCCTCAGACCCTCAAACCTAATTGAGGACCACGAGGACCTTTACGGTCCGTGGAAGGGTCCGTGCATGCCATCCAATAAACCCCTATCCCTGAGCCTTCAAACCTCAGCCCAAGTGAGGACCACAGGGACCTTCACGGTCCGTGGTACTCCATATGAGCCGTGGTAGTGGCGCGTGGACCTAGCCTTCAGAACCACTGGACCAAGTGAAGACAACTAGGGCCTTCACGGTCTGTGGTCCCTTTAACGGTCCGTGAAAGGGGTCATCGTCAGCCCGTCTGCAGCTTTAAGTCAAGGATCTTTTGGTCATTTCCTATTTTGTTGGACCCCTAAACTACGTTGTTTTAACCCTAAACTACGTGGTTTTGATTAGTTTTAGCCTAGAAACATAACTAGAACTTACCCAAGTCAGATTTTTCAACAAAAAATTAGAAATTAGAACATGAAAAGAGGCAAGACGTTGACCAAACCTAGTTCAAGAATGTACCAAGATTCCATCATTTCCAACCCCGAAATCAAAAGATTTCTCCGTGGATTTCATCACCAGGTATGTGGGATTTCACTAGTGGGTTTATTTCCCCCATTAGGTCCCTAGTTTTCAATCAGATTCTTGATTCCTTTAATATTATCTTGACCTAAGGTTTCTTGAATGTTAGAATTGTTGGGTTTTAGCTGTTAGAATGATCCGAATCATATTATTATGTTATTACTTATTTTATTGGATGAATTTCAGAACCCTAGCTATGTAGTTCTTTAGTTTTTGAATTACACATGCTAGGCCAGATATTTCAGCTATTTCAGATATACATGCCTCAGTATATGAATGTGTCATTATTATCAGTTTATTAATGTGCATTCTCAGTTCGCATGTCAATTTGAGCTATCCAGTGAATCACAAAAATTCAATCATAACATATTAATCACTTAAACCATTGGGTGTAGCTTAATACCTAGTTGGACTAGGGTTAGTCACGCATATAGTCCTAGAACTATGAGCCACATAGGTTGTAAGTCCCCTCTATGGGCATCATTTTAATGATCATGCCAGCATGCCTCTATACCTTTGGCTGGGTATATTAGGTCCTCTCCTTGGGGCGCATACATTGGACTCCACATTTAGCTAATGTGGTTTTATTAACGGTTATTAGTAGCTCCTACAGTTAAGTCAGACTCCATTGCATTGACCACATTTCAGTATAGTCAGTATTCAGTATCAGCATGTTAGAAAGTGGTCATTGCATTTAGTTAGCTTTGTATTCGGTATCTATATCATGTTTAGATTATGCTCTTGCTTTATTGCTTGTTAAGTTAAATATTTATTTCAGTTTTACACTATCCTGCATGCTCAATACCTTTCAAGTACTGACGCATACTCTGCGCTACATCTTTTCATGATGTAGGTCTAGGTTCTCAGCATCCAGATCACGCTTAGATCGGTTCTCGATCTCCAGTTCAAGAGTATTAGTGGTGATTTCTCATTCTTCGAGGACAATAGTCATGTTATCATTTCAAGTATTTTAGTCTTTTAGTTCCAGTTTTGTTAGACTTAGCTGGGGAATGTCCTAACAGTTCTTGTCAGTTAGAGGCTATTTTCGGACATAGTCAGATTCAGCTTAGTATTTTAGTTCGATGTTTCTTTTGTATTAAACTCTTAGATTTGATATATTCAATTTTACTATATTGGTACTCCCCATTAGTTTCATTTTTATGATTTAGCTTCCGCATCAGTTATTATTAATCTTAGTTTGATCATGTCATGTCAACAAGGTTAGCTTGGGGTCACTTGTGATCCTAGGTCCCATGTCCAGGTCTCAGGGGTAGCTCGAGGCGTGAAATTGCCTAAGGTAGAACTACATGTGTTAGCTTTTAGGTGGATCCACTAGCTAAAGACCTATGTGGGCACATAGTTATGGGATATGGAGATTGCTTCTAGAAACTCGACCTATTGTATTGGTAGAGGAGCTTCCTGATTGACGTATCTGAACGTTTCATCCAATACTAAGCGTCCAGGATCGTTCAATAGTAATATAACCTAACTAGTGAGTTGGGGTCGAGTCCCAAGGGAGTGGTTTGCATTTAAAAATCAAGAGGAACGCTAGAATTTTCTCAAGTCAATCATAACTAAAAACATTTACGAAGAAAAACATGATAAATTAAAGGTTGACACAAGTGTCAATTTTCAAAAAAAAAGGGGGTTTTGTAATCAATTATCAACTAAACATAGAAAATAGTATGAAAACACAAATATGGAGACGGGATCCTTGGGATTTGATAGGATTATGGGCTAAGTTAAACAACCGGGTAATTGGAATTAATAATAAACAACTGCAAATCAGTGAATAAGCTAGACTTTAGTGGGGATAAACTTTCTCTCGAACAATTTATCCCTAATCAAATTGGTTTCTCTCGAACACCAATAAGCAGCAATGAAGCACAACCTTCACTTTAGTCCATTCACTCTCTCAAGCTGAATGTGTGGAAAAGAGTTTAGGCTTCACTCTCTCGAGCTGAACCCATGTCAACCCAAAATCCACAGACCATCGATTCAGTAGTTTTGGTTTTAAAACCTTTCTTTCGAGCAAGCCAAAAACAAGAAGTTAAGATTGTATTTGCAACTACAACCTATTAAATTGAACCATAACTACTGAACGAAATCACTTTTAAATAGCAAATAAACTATCAATAAGCAATAAGCAGCAGTTAATTAAACCCATAATCACACCCCAAGAATTGGGGTTTTAGCTAGACATAGTAAAAAGATAGAAATCGATACCGAAATGTGTTTCCATCAAGTGGGTACGATTAATATTGTCTTTACAAACGTTTAAGATGAAGAATCTTCTATACCCACTTCCAATTTCTTAGGTATGCAAATCTTCAAATCTTCAAAGCTAAGGGCATCGGCTACCACATTTGCCTTTCCTGGATGATATATAATATCCATGTTGTAGTCTTTGAGTAACTCAAGCCATTGACAATGTCACAGATTTAACTCCTTTTGTCTAAAGATATATTGAAAGCTTTTATGATCTTTGAAGGTGTCAACTTGAATGCCATACAAATAGTGTCTCCAGATCTTCAACGTATGCACAACTGCAGCCAATTCTAAATCATGGGTCGGATAGTTCATCTCATGCTTCCTCAACTGCCTTGAAGCATATGCGATAACCTTACCATATTGCATTAGAACACATCCCAACCCAACACTAGAAGCATCATAATACACCGCATAGCCTTCTAAACCCTCTGGTAATGCTAGAATTGGTGTTGATGTCATCCTGTCCTTCAGCTCCTGAAAACTATGCTCGCAAGCCTCAGTCCACTAGAACATAGCTATTTTTTAGTCAGCTTCGTTAATTGTGTTGAAAGTGAAGAAAACCCCTCTACAAACATTCTGTAGTACCCATCTAACCCTAAGAAACTATGAACCTCATTCGGAGTCATAGGTCTGGGCCAAGTTTTTACGGCCTCAATTATTTATGTATCAACCGCAATGCCTACATATGATACAATATGGCCTAAGAAAGCTACAGAGTTCAACCAAAACTGACACTTAGAAAATTTTGCATAAAGTTCTAGATCTCGAAGAACCCGAAGGACTGCTCGCAGATGATTTTCATGCTAAGATTTTGAACATGAATACACCAAAATATCATCAATAAATACATTCACAAACAAGTCTAGATATGGCCTGAATATACTATTTATCAGGTCCATGAACACTGCTGGGGAATTAGTTAATCCAAAAGACATTACCAAGAACTCAAAGTGTCCATATCCGGTTCTAAAAGTTGTCTTTGGAACGTCTTTCTCCCAAATTCGTATCTGGTGGTACCCTGATCTTAAAGCAATCGTTGAGAAGCACTCAACACATTGTAACCGATTAAACAAGTCATCGATTTTTAGAATGGGATACTTATTCTTTATAGTCACCCTATTTAGCTATCGATAATCGATATGCATTCTTAGTGAGACATCTTTCTTCCTCACTAATAACACTGGCTCACCCCATAGTGAAGTACTAGGTCTGATAAAGCCTCTATCCAGCAAGTCTTTCAGCTGATCCTTTAACTCCTTTAGCTCCGTAGGAGCCATTTTATAAGGAGGGATAGATATGGGTTGTGTACCTGGTAGCATATCGATAGAAAAATCAATTTCTTGTTCTGGAGGGATACTAGGGAGCTCGTTTGGAAATACATCTAGAAACTCATTAACTACCGAAATAGACTGAAGAGTCGGTGGTTCTGCATCTATATCATGAACGTGAACAATATGATAAATACAACCCTTAGTGATCATCCTCCTCGCCTTAAGATAGGAAATTAACCTACCTTTTGGTGTTGCTGTTTCACCTTTCCATTCCAGAACTACCTCTCCTGAAAATCGAAATCTAACGATCTTTGTCCGACACTCAGCATTAGCATAACAAGACGCTAACTAGTCCATACTCATAATGACGTCGAAATCGACCATCTCTAACTCTACCAGGTCTATAGAGGTTTAACGGTTGATATTTTCTATTGTGCAACCTCGATAGACTCTCCTGGCGATGATAAACTCACAAACTAGTGTAGATACAGTAAATGGTTGATCTAATGACTCTGCTACTATACATAACTTCCTCGCAATAAATGGGGTAACATAAGATAGAGTAGATCCAGGATCTATCAAAAGCATAAACACAATGAGAGCAAATAATTAATGAACCTGTCACACATCTGGTGATGATTCTGAGACCTTTCGGCCGTCTAGTGAATATGTACAGTTCTGGCCACTACTAGAACTAGATACTCCCTCTCTACCTCTACCTACTGATGTCTGGGGTCTATGCCCTATAGGTTGTGATGATGAGGATGAACCTATAACTGACTCGGTCGACTGACCTATACTACCCTGACCTATGGTCGGGCAGTTCTTCCACCCATGCCCCTGCTGTCCACAAGAATAACAACCTGTGGAACCCTGCCTGAACCTCCCAAAATGCATCCTACCGTAAGTAGCACAATGCGGCGGTGTTGTCCTAGCCTGGCCTGAGCCTCTCTGATGCTCGTGAACCCTCACCTGGGCCTGACTATCCCTGCCGATCAAATCTACTACTTTTGAACTGTTGTGGTGGTGGTCTAGGTGGCCTACTAGAATATCAAGGTCTTGGACCACCCTAAAAATCTCCACGTAAGCCAGCGGGCCTATCCCTCTTCTGTCTCTCTATTGTAGATGTCAGAAATCCTCTATGCCTTGTGCAAAGGCCTGAATTCGCGAGATATCCATATTATCATTCAGTGCAGCGGTAGAACAGGCATCGATATAGTTTGAGTCAAGCACTCCTACAAATCTACGCACCCTATCATGCATCGTATCAACAAATGTTGGTGCATATCTAGCCAATGAATCAAATCTCAACCCGTATTCTAAGACACTCATTCTGCCCTATCGGAGGTTTAAAAATTGGTCCACCCAGCCATCCTTAATCTCTCGAGGCAAATAGTGATCAATGAAAACTTCTGCAAAGCTATCCCAAGTGGGTAGAGATGCATCTTTGCTCCTAGATCTCTCCCAATTTTCGTACCAAAATATTGCAACATCACGCAATCGAAATGCTGCTAACTCAACTGACTCAGTCGCTGAGGCATGCATGACTCTGAAGATCCTATGAATCTGATCAACAAAGTGTTAAGGGTCCTCTCTGCGATCTGTCCCTGTAAAATGTGGAGGATTCAAGGAAAGAAATTCACAAACTCTCGAACTTATAGGTCCCTTCAGAAGGTCTAGCAACATTTGCCGCAACTGGCTAGCGTTGTGCAACTACTAACTATGCTAACATACATACTGCACTCTTGAAATCCTGGTCAGATGGAATAAAAGGAACTAGATGTGGTAGTGCTAGTGGAATCAGGGGTCCTGTAGCCCTTGGAGGCTCCTGAAGTGGTGGAGAAGCTATAGGGGACTGGGAAGATGTATCCCCCTAGGTCTCACAATTGGCTACCTCCTCTTGTGGTACCTTGCCAGTGCCCTCGCCTGCAGCTGTATCGAGCCCCTGGCTAGTTGTGGTCTATCCGGTGTCAGTCATCTCTGTCTGCATAGACATATCAATTATAAGCCAGTAACCTCAACCCTTAGGACACCACTCTATAGCACGAGGTGAGCAAAAGAAGGATAGTAATTCTAACATGCCCGGTAGCTTCTTTCTTATCGAATGTGATGCACAACACTTTTATAAACAAGACTCTACTAGACACGTCCTGCAGACTCCCTAGGATACGACGTTGCTCTGATACCAAGTTTGTCACACCCCAAACTCAAGGGGCACAACTAGCTCCTAATGCCAGAACTCAGGCCCGACCCGACCCGACCCTACTAAACCATTTCCTACTAGCGCATGGTAGCCACGCACATTCAAGAAAACAAACAAGTATATCTCGGCTTAAAATTAAGCCCTCGGTCGGCAAGGCCCCTGTCAACAGATCTATAAAAGAAACAGTTACTCCTAAGAGTTCATACAAAGAAATAGCGAACTAGCATAAAAGACCTGATTGGGCCGTCGAGGCCACCATGATCTCTATACAGAAACTGAAAGCAGGTATATATCAATACAATACATCAAATACCTAACAAGCATCAACAAACCAACAAACTACGCCAGCATAGCCATAACGTAGTTGTACACCCCATACACTAGTCTTCAAGCATCTAAGAGTAGTAAAGATTGGCGGGACAAGGCCCCAGCCTACCCATATAATTATATACAACAAAAGCTATCAAACCTCCCAACTCTGGCAGCTCTGGAGGAAAGGGGCTAGCCAACCAGATAGAAGTCAATCCTGCTACTGAGGAGGACTTTTGGGTCATCTGTTAGGTCCTGCATACATGAATGCAGTGCCCCTAGGCAATGGGGCGTCAGTACAAAATAATGTACAGAGTATGAAAGGCTATAGACTAAATGAGTAAGTATCATAATATACCAAAAACAATCAGGTAAGGAAATCAAATTTAGATAAGCATGCCAACGCACTACTGAATCTAAAAAATACAATAATGATCAAACATCAACCTAACCAAGCCCCCATAAGGTCGGTAGGTTCAAACAACATACTACCTACCTAGGCCACCATAAGCCCAGAAGGTGCCAAATCAATCTACATAACCCTATCGGTAGCCCCTTATCTTTGTAAGAAGTCACATAGCCCTTTCTGGCAATGATATAGTCTGGTAGGCAGTGCATAGCCCTCTTAGGCAACATCATAGCTCTCTTTTACATCACATAACACTCTTTGGCACCAATATAGCCCCGTGGGCAACACATAGCCCTCTCAGACAATAACATAGTCTTATTAGACAAGATCATAGCCCCCCATAGGCAATTCATAGCTCAACAGCTAACCACAATAGCCCCAAGGGCGACAACAAACAATTGAATAAGCTAAAGGTGAGCCGTTTAGCTATAAACAATATATATATATATATATATATATATATATATAGTTTCCAGGTCTTTCCTAAATCAAGGTCGTTCTTAACAGATCATGAGTCCCTATAATGAGGGTTTATAACCACTCAATCAGCCAACCATTCACAAATACATCTACAAGATCACCAACATTAACTACCCTAAAATATCACTCCCAGGCTCTAAGGAAATATGCCGAACGAAGGGAATAGCCTTAACATACCTTTTCCTTTATAATTTATGTTGAAAATACCTCTGTCCGCACCACTACAACACTAAAAAAAAAGGTAAAATCAATCAGTAATTAAGGACAAGAATTACTACGACAATTGATATGGATTCCTATCGTAAATTACTATCCAAGACCTAAGGTATCTATAAACTAATAAAAGATAATTCCTACCTTTCTTCACTTGCCCAGACCACTTAAATAAAATCAAACAACTGAAAAAACTCTGGTGCCACAGCCTCGACGAAGCTACACCGATCAATTCACCATGAAAACTATACCAACACGACGAGCTCGCTTGTAGGGCAATTTTTGATAAGGAACCAAGAAGAGATTATTAACACACAAGGATGATTTGAGGAGAATTTCTCTGATTTTTGTTGGTTTCTTATGAGTTTGAATGAAGAAAACTGAAGAAGATGCTATCTTATAAGCTTCCATCGACTTAGGGGACCCACCTTACCTGCCTTCTTCTATTCTGAAGTCGTATCAACAAACCTTTTGATGTGTTAGAAACTAGACTCATAGATCTTTGATTTAATGGGTATTGGGCCCCATAACTCTTTATAGAGTGGGAGAAAACTTCCGAGACATTTGACCCAAAATTTAGAGAAATCTTTAAAAAGGAACTTACGATAACTTTCACCAACTTTTATTTTGCGACTTACCTTACTTCAAAACTTGAGATACAACCCTTGAACACTTAAAATATGACATACCACATCATTCTTAATGTTTTACTCACCCTCTTTATCTTTCCACGAAGGTACAAGTTAATTTAGATGTTTTGAAAAGTCGGGGTGTTACAATTATGGGCTAAGGTAAACAACCAGGTAATTGCTTTTAATAGTAAATCGCTGCAAATCAGTGAATAAGCTAGACTTTAGTGGGGGTAAACTTTCTCTCGAACAATTTACCCCGAATCAAATTGGTTTATCTTGAACACCAATAAGCCATAATGAAGCACATCCTTCGCTGTAGTCCATTCACTCTCTAGAGCTGAATGTGTGGAAAAGAGTTTAGGGTTCACTCTCTTGAGCTGAATCCATGTCAACCCAATACCCACAGACCATCGATTCAATAGTTTTGGTTTTAAAACCTCTCTCTTTCGAGCAAGCCAAAAACACGAAGTTAAGATTGTACTTGCAACTACAACCCATTAAATTTAACCACAACTACTGAACAAAATCACTTTTAAATAGCGAATAAACTATCAATTAGCAATACCTAGCATTTAATTCAACCCATAATCACACCCCAAGAATTGGGGTTTTACCTAGACATAGTAAAAAGATATAAATCGATAAGAAAATGTGTTCCATCAAGTGGGTCTGATTAATATTGTCTTTACAAACGTCTAAGATGAAGAATCTTCAATACCCACTTCCAATTTCTTAGAAATGGAAATCTTCAAATCTTCAAAGCTAAGGAAAAATGTCTCCAAAAACTAAGCCCTAAAACTGAATATTTCTGAAATCTGATTGCATCAACTGATTGCCTCTAAACTAAAAATTCAAACAAGTATTTATAGTTTTCAAAAATTGGGCTGCGAAGGACATGTTGGTGCAATAAGTTGGGATCACCAATCCACTCGGCAATCCACCCTTTGGTCATTTGTATCGACATTTTGCTTTTGCCTTCAGCATCCTTGAAGTCCTATAACTTTGGGCGATAAGGTACCGCATCGCGGAACTGTTCGGCGATTCACCGACTACTCTTTTCTCTCGCTGACTTGATTTTTTCCTTTATTAGCTTGGCACGCTGGAAAAAAATTAGGCGAGACCATGGCCATTTGGCTACTCGCCTAATGGGTTAGGCGATCCTCAGGCCTATATTTCTTCGTTCTATCAGCTGCCTTGTTTCTTTTTGCTCAATAGTGTCCATGCTTTGTCCCTAAGTCCAAATACCTGAAATTTAAGGATTTACATCAATTTTTGAGACAAAATATGCATTTGAGGACACTAAATCTATTAAAATAAAGCCCTAAATAAGTCCAAATCGTAGACTTATCACTTCCATCTCATGAGAATAATCTAGATGACCCGGCCTATTGTATTGATGGGAGGGCCTCTACCTCACTTACCATATCCACTCGGTGCTAAGCATTATTTCCCAAATTATACATAATTAGTCTTGAATTGCATTTACATGTGAAGGAATAATTTGCCCTTCATTCAATACAACTCATAAAATAGCTCATAGATTCATTTAGGTGATAATGGACTTTCAACCTTAGAATCAACATTAACATGTGAGTAAACCTTTCACATTTTTGTTCATAATGTTTCATGAGAATAGCCTTTCAATCAACACAACAACATTATCATCATCCTAGACAATTCATATATAATGGAGTGTAAGGGTAGGGGAGAATGACCTTTCAACAATACCTCAATTTTCACAATAGTCATAGGAACTTCACTTTCTAAGTGAATCATAAGTTCATACACAACTTTCATCAACATGTACAAACCTTCATAACTTACCCTTCAAGGGTCATGAATCATGCCTCACAATCACACCTAGAAATACTACATTAAGCATAAATAAAACAAGACCCAGCTAGTTTAGACTCAATTCGAGGACAAATGCTCCCAAATGGGAGATATTATAACATCTCAAGCCTAACAGACCTGGACAATAGAAAAATTTGGTGAACTACGGAAGGGTTCAAGGATCGTGAAAGGGACCACGATTTTTTGCCCTGATCGTGGTTCACAGTAAGCCAAACTTGGTGGACCACGGAGCCCTTCACAGGCTGTAGACCCCCACATGAGCCGTGGAATGGCTTGTGGAAGCAAGGCAGAGCCAGTAGGGCTCAGGCATTCAAACCACAGATCCCTCCACGCGTCGTGGTACCTATGATGGGTCTTGGATGGGTTCATCATCCAGGACTAGTAGACCCCTAGCCCACGTTAAGAACTGCATTGGCCTTCAAGACCCGTGGTCCTTCACACGGTCCCTAAAGTGGACCGTAAATGAGTTGAACAGACTTGAAGGCAGGATAGGGCCATTACCATGACCCAATTGATGGCCTCTAAGACACCTCGTGGCCGACCCTTGCCTGCTTTTAAGTTAGGGTCATATTTGTCGTTTCCCCTATGCATTAGGCGTTTAAACTACGTCGGTTAATACCTGAACTATATTATTTTACTCAGTTTAAGCCTAATAATCTAGTCAGAACCTATCAAAAACCTTTATTCTCAAAATTCATCAACATTATAGCCAAAAAGAGGAGGAAAGTTATACATCCTGTCAAGAACAAGCAAAAGGTTTTCTTCATGTTTCAACCCTAAAATCAAAAAAATTCTCCGTAGATTTCATCACTAGGTATGAGCGATTTCACTAGTGGGGTCCTTTCATCCACTAGATCCCTTGAATTCAGTCAGTTACTTGATTCTACATATCCTGTCTAGACCTATGGTTTGTGAAATCTTGGAGAATTATTATGATTTTTGTTGTTAGGGTTTCCATATTCTCAATATCATGTTTTCTTGGTAATGTATTTTATTGCCGTGTATGAAACTCAGAACCCTAGTTTGTGTAGATTCTCTTAGTTCATGAATTACACTTCTAGGTTAGTTAAAAATATATCTCATGCTCCAGATATCGAATGTTGCAATATATGTATATAAATGTTGTGTTTCCATTAAGCATGTTAGTATTTTGATCTACTCAGTATTTTAGTTCAATTTCAGTCATATACATATTCAGTTGGGAGTAGACTTAGCACCCAGTTGGACTAGGGTTCAACGTACCCTCATAGTCTTAGAACTCCGTGCCTCTGAAGGAGTATAAGTCCCCTCTGTTGGGCATTAGATTTAGTGATCACGCCAGTCATGCGAGGTACCCCTGGAAATTATATTGGGCCCGCTCGATGGGGCATATATATCGAACTCCACATTTATATCACGTGGTTTTATGTCGATTAACAGTATCTCCCATAGTCAGACACTTATTGCATTCTACCACGTTTTTAGTATATACTTCAATATTTCATTTACCATGTCATGTTCATGATTAGCACTTGGTCATTGCATTTAGTATAGCTTCTCAGTTATGTTCAGTACTTATATTCTTACTCAGTTATGTCATTGCTCAGTTATGTTTCTTTAGCTTGTACATATATTTATTCCACTTAGTATTTATATCCTGCATGCTCAGTACATTCCAAGTACTGACGCATACTCTGTGCTACATCTTTTCATGATGTAAGTTCGAGTATTCACCATTCAGACCATGCTTAGATCTATTCTCAATCCCTATTCAACAAACTCAGTAGTGAGTCCTCATACTTCGGGGATAGTGGACATGCTTTCATTTTAGTCTTTACATTTCAGTTTCAGTTTTGTTAGAGTTAGTTGAGGGGCATATCCCAGTAAATTAACTCAGTTAGAGGCTTTTTCAGACATAGTTGTAGTATCAGCTTGACTTATTTAGTTTGATGTTTCATTGTTATTAAACTCTTAGTATGTTTTATACATTTAGACTAGTTAGGTATTCCCTATTTTCAAGTTATCTATTGTTTAGCTTCCGCACAATATTCGTCTTATTTAGTATTTTTAGCATACTTATGATATGCCAGACTCATGGTTAGCTTGGGGTCATTCGTGATCTTAGGTCCCATTCTACGTCAAGGGGGTAGCCTCGGGGCGTGACAAAACTAGTATTACATTTGAAACTACAATTCCACAATTAAAACACAAACTATAAATTCAACCCACTAAAACTCAACAATAAAATCAATAAATATTAACACCTATAAGCTAATTGAAGCATTCAGCTACATAATCTCACCTCCAAGAATGGGGATATTAGCAAAACATAATAAAGAACAAGAAATCTTTACCAAGTATATATGTTTTCCATCAGGTTGGGAAAATATCCACAAGTCTACAAATGCTCAAGTTGAAGCTACAAATAAAAAGAACCCTAAATCTCTACTAAAAAGGTGTAAAAACAATGTTTAGAATGTTGAAGATCAAAAACCCAAAACTGGACAATGTGGGAACTACTTTGTTTCTATTGAAAATTTAATTTATATGTTCCATGAATATCATTTTCGGAGTTACTCACGCTCGCTGACATGACTGGTGATGCACCGAGTGCTCTCGTTCTCACCTTTTGGCTTATTTTTTCACCAATATCTATGTCACTTTTGGAAAAGCAGGTCAGGCTCACCGACTTAGTCGGTGATGGAGTGAGTGCTCCTCTTCTCGTCTTCTTGACATGGCCTTGCACCACCTCTGTCTATAAAGATTGGTGAGCTACATTGGCTTTACCAAACACTTTCAGTGATTCATCAAAATGCTTATCCTATCAGAAAGTTGGTCTTGTCCATGGGTTGTCCTACTAGAACTTTAGGCAAGCTGAAGGTCCACTCGAAGAGTCACCGAGTGGCTTTGGCGAGTACCAACTTTGCTTTCTTTCAACTTCTTCAGCTTTTTCGCTCCTTTTTGCCTCGTAATTTCCTTACCTTGCTTTTTTTCTTGCATTGCTACAAATCAAAATTTTAACATTAGATACGAGCATAAAATTTGCAATGAGGACACTAATATCCTTAATTATTAAGCTCTAAATCAGTTGAAATCCCTGACTCATCATAAATCATCAATTTCTGTTAGAATAGGACATTATTAAGCATCAAGGACACGAATTGTTGAACTAAATTGGACTCAAATGAGTGCAAGTCCATTACTTATCACTAATTATCCCAAATCCATATATGAACAACAACAAAGCAAAGTATAACACAATACCCACTACATTAAGTCAATACCTAACCCATAATTGCACCTAGATCTTCGGTTTTAGCCACCCATTACAAAGTGTAAAAAAATTATACCTTGCATGAATGCACCCATGAGATACATGAAATTAGCAATTATTAGCAATACCCACTTTGAATTTCAACTTCAAATTTTCAATTTCAAGATAAAAAGGTTACTTAAAAACTAAAAGTGTTATTCACAAAGTAAAAGTGTTTCTCTCTAAAAGATTCAGAACTATCTCACAATTTTTGGATCTTTTCTTTCTCTCTTCGTTGGGCTAGTTATAGTTTCTAAACATTTGGCCCATAACTTAATGTGTGTCCAAGTTAGCAACGTTAGTCGGGCTCACCGAACACATTTGGTGAATCGCCAATCGCTACTTAATTCACTGTTGTCTTACTTTCGGCTTCATGCGTATGAACCTCTATCGGTGATCTCATTCGAGTCTAACTTTTATATTCGGCATAACACCGAGTATCACCTTTTAAGCCTTCAATTTTTCTCCAAGTATTGTAACTTTCAATAATGTCATCTTGGTAGACATTTTTCTTTCAATTGGCCCACCTGCCTCAATTAATTCAGTTGTGGTGCACTATCAATTTGGACAAGGTCATACTCGTTAGGCGATCCACCCTTCTTGTTAGGTGATAAACATTAGCCTTCATACTTGCAAATCATCAAGTTGTCATTAGAATATGACATAATTAGGCACTAAGGCCACTAATTATTTAGCTAAATCAACCTCAAAAGAGTGCATATTTACCACTCATCAAGGAATTCACGGTGTATTGTGATGTATCCTGTGTAGGTTTTGGTTGTGTATTGACTTAGAAAGGTCAAGTTGTTTCTTATGCATCGAGGTTGGTTAAGCTACATGAGTGCAACTACCCAACTCATGATTTGGAGTTGGCAGCGATATTTTTTGCGTTTCAGATCTGGAGTCACTACCGATATGGAGTTCATTGCAAGATCTACATTTATCACATGGGTGTTTAATACATTATGAGCCAGAAGGACCATAATTTGAGGCACCGTCATTAGATAGAGCTTTAGAAGGACTGTGACCTCTCTATTCTATATCAATTTGGGAAGGCAAATGTGGTAGCAGACCCCTTGAGCCAGAAGGTAGTTAGTATGGGTAGTCTAGACTTCTTGTCAACTATGGATCAACCTTTAACTTTAGGCATTCGATCTTTAGTTATCCAAAAGATTCTATTTGATATTTCGGATTCAAGGCATGTCTTAGCCTAGGTAGGAGGTCATTCATCCTCGCTTGATCACATACGGAGCAATCAGTAAGAGGATTAGGCTTTGGTGGCGCTTTGAGATTGGGTGTTAGTGGGTGATGCCGGTCAGGCTACCTTGGATTTAGATGGGGTTTTAAAGTTTACCAGTCGTATTTTTGTTCTAAGAATTGGGGTTTTAATATAAATGGTACTTTGTGAGGGTCATAATTCTACATAATTTATCCATTCGGGCACCACGAAGATGTATAGTGATTTGAGGCAGCACTATAGGTTGAGCGGCATACAGAGAAATATTGCAAACTATCTGTCATGTTCCCTAAGTTGCAAACATGTGAAGGCTAAGCATTTGAGACCTGGTGGTAAGTTTCAAAGACTACCTATTTCAGAGTGGAAGTGGGATATCATCAGTATCAAATTTGTGGTAGGTTTTCCTCGGAGTTGATGTTGACATCATTTAGGTCATTATTGATCAGTTGACAAAGTCAGCACACTTCCTCCCTTTTCAATTTTCATCTAGTGCCGATAGGTTAGCCCGTATCGATATTCAAGAAGTGGTTCGTCATCATGGTGTGCTTGTCTCTATTATAGCAGATTGAGGCGCTTAGTTCACTTCTAGATTTTGAAAGGCCTCTCAGGAAGAGTAGGGAACTCGTGTCAACCTCAACACAACATTCCACCTGCAGATTAATAAGATCTTTCAGAGCATACTATTCAGTTTCTTCAGAATATGTGATGGGCATGTGTTTTTGGATTTTAGAGGATAGTGGGATTAGGTCTTGCCTTTGGCAGCATTTTTGTAAAGCAACAACTACCACTCTATCATTTAGATTGCCCTGTTTAAGGACTTTATGGTAGGCATTGTCACTATCCAGTTGGTTGATTTGAGTTTACAAAGCCTAGACCACATTTTATAGACTTGCTTTAGAAGGCTTTGGACCATGTTAGGGTGATTCATGATAGGCCTTGGATAACTCAATGTAGGCACCATAGTTATATTGATCGTAGGCGGCAACCTTTGATGTTTTCAGTTGGTGATAAAGTTTTCCTCCTTGTGTATCCCATGAAGGGCGTGATGAAGTTTGGTGGGGGGCAAGCTTATCCCCTGGTATATTATGCCTTTTGAGATCCTCAATATAGTTTGTAAGGTGGCTTAAGAGTTGGCTCTACCTTTGGTTTTCTTAGCTATTCAACCAATTTTCAATATTTTGATGCAATGTCGGTATGTTCCTGTTGAGTCTCACGTTCTCCAATATGATGGAGTAGAGTTGAATGACCGTTTAACTTTTGTGGAGAAGCAAGTTGTTATTCTAGATAGATATATGAGGCGGTTGCATTCGAGAGCCATTCATGTGGTCAAGGTCTATTTGAGGCATTGTCCAGTTGAGAAGGCTACCTTGGAGATTGAGCTTGATATGCGGGAACAATTTTTTGTGTTTTGAGCCTTCAAGTACTTCTTGATTCTTACTTTGCGAATGAAAGTCTTTTTAGTAGTGGATATTGTAATGACCCTCAAGGTCATTTATGAGTCTATGCCATATGTTAATCATTTAGAGCATTCCTATAGTGACCACACATCATTTATGACTTGCTGGAACTAAAAGATCGGTCACTTGGTCGTTCAATTAGTTTTATGCGAGTTTCTCTATTTTGGAGCTTTTGAACCTTGAACGGTCATTTTTATGAAAAGTTCAGGAAGACGACATCAAAATCCAATTTTGATGATTACATCAGCTTTGTAAGGTTCATTTTAGACAAGTAGCATGGTCAACATGTCTCTCGAGGATTTCAATATGAGTGTGTGTGGTTGGGAATTTTAACATTAAAGTTTAGGCATAAGTTTGACTTTAGTAAATACTCTGGGAAAACTATCTTGAATGAGATTCTTATCAGCGGGGTTGGATGCAGAATGTTGAGTTTGGTCCTGAACTACCATTCATTTAGATCTCAAGGCTTCCGCGCTAATTCTAAGCCTCCTTGTAGATTATTATTTAACAAAGAGTTTGAGGATTGCACCCCTTTTTTGCCGAGAAGGCCTTGTATGGAAATTTTGATTGCTCCGTTGAGTCTAAAATATCGAATTTTGTGGGATTCCATATCTTGTTTATGTCCACAAGGTTCCTAATGTGTAGTGAAATTCCACTCATTCTAGGCTCCTTTCTTAGTTATTTGCTTGCTTTGGTTTAAAATTGGGGCTTTTAATGTTATTTTATTCATATTTATAGGAAAATGATACGGAGAGTGGATTTAGAAGAATATTGAAGAAACCAAGTGGAATTGCAGCAAAAAGAGGTCAAATTAGATGGAAGTAGAATTGGAAAAATTTACTCATTGTGACCGTGTGATGCATAGGTTGTGATCGTGTTGCACAAGATCTTTGGATATCACAATTGTGTGGTCATAGGTCATGATCACGTGACCCAGGGATAGTGCTCATCGCGATCACGTGAGCTAGTTTTCACGAATGCAAAGGGTTTAATGCCTTGCGCTTGGACAAATTTGGAATTTCACCAAATTGATTCCAAAAAACAATTTTTACACTCATCAACACTCATTTTTCAGGAATATAACATTCCATATCATACTTTAGGATAGTTCTTCATGTTAGAATTTATGAGTTGAGAGTGGATGCTCAATTCTAGCATCCGATCTTTGTGGGTTTCTTGGAAATAGAATTTGTGAAGTCAAAAATAAGATTGATAATCACAGTTTAGCATTGAATCTTGAATTTGAGATTGAATACAAGGATTGCTTGATAGAGAGGTCCATGTTAAGGTATTAGGCTATTTTGTTGAATTATATGATTGAGACCGAAAGGAGATGTCATAAAATAATCCTTTGCGAGAAAAATGAGATTAGTACTAGCCTATGATGACCTAGACTACCTTTTAAAGAATCAGCATAGATTGAATTGCAATGGATCATTGAGTGTTGATTAAATCTTGAATTTTCCTAATTCCTATACATCTGTTGCTTGAAATTGTCTTGGCCACCGTTATTAGTATATATACAATATTTACCCCCCATTTGATAGTTTTGTATATTGCATATTTAGATTCAAACTAGTATCTAGTTATCCTTTATCTTTTCGATTGCTGACATATTGTTTTTTGTGCGATTCAAGCGCGACTCTTAGTTTTGTATTTTTGTTGATGACGATCGTAACTCTTTGGACTTTTTTTAGAGAGTTTTTTGGGCGTTATAGAAAATGGCGCTACTGCCGGGGAACAATTAGGCATATGGAATTGATTTAGGATTTCTAGTTTACTTGTTTCTATCTATTGTGAATAGTTTCCTTAATTTTTAATTTTATTTGTTTCTATGGCTTTTTCTGATCATAAAATATATGGGATTGGTATGTTGTATACCAACTCATTGCCTTGTATTGTAACATATGATATAAGTCAATTGAGGCTTAGGGTTGTGGATGAAAAGTTCATTTGGGGCAAGAAAGTGCTACACCTACCCTCCTAAGGGAAGGAAAGGCTTCGAAAGATCCACCTAGCTTGGTGCAATGATATGGTCGAATTTGATTTTGAACTTTCTACTAATAGGGCTAAAGTGAGAACAACCGTGAGGGTGAAAACTCCTCAATATCCAATAGCCAGAAGGAGCGAAGAAGGGTATCACAATTTGCACCTTGCTTGGTGTGATGAGACGATCCAACTCATGTTCGAGATAGAAGTATTTAAAGTAAATACAAGAGAAACGATTGAGCCGGATCTAGAACATATCTTGATAATTTTCAACCAACATAAACCAATAACACTCCAAGAAGCCAAAATAAATAGCATGATACTAGAGTTGCATGAAAATGTAAAAACGATATTATATGGCAACTTTCATTCTGGTGAAAATGAGAGTGTAAGAGACTTGAAGGCCAGGAATTATGAAGTTCAATGCCCAAATGGCCTAGTGGTCCTCTCACTCTTGCCCAACGATCCAAAATGATAACATTATTCAAAGTTGGGTACGAAATTCAAGTCTTCAATGTGGAGAGATCGGGTGAAATATGTGATTCTATCTTGCACACCCCATGCTCTTCAGAGTGAAAATGATTTTAAGTTGTGAAGAAGGTTCATTGCCTCACAATAGAGACATAAATGATTGTCTACCTAGTGTCGCACCACGACGTTAAATCGTGCGGTTTATGGGAGGCAACCTATTAATATTAAAATTAGTTTAATTATATGTTTTTAACTTCTAGATCAGATTTGATTTTCATTTTGACTAACTCTTATGGTTCCAAAGACTTGTGGTGGTGTTTTGAATGCAAAAAAATTGATAGAGATTGAATTTTGGGATGAAAACACTTTCAAAAATATAAGTTGGCACATTTTTGGATGCCCTGGTGTGCCTAAGGAATTGGGCGGGTCGCCCATTTTACCTTTGCCATTCCCCAAATGGTCACTAGCTTTAGCATGTCTGGCATTCAGTTACTAATCCCAAGAGCATATTGCCACGATGCATTAAATCCCCGAGTCCGTGATCACGAATGATTGGTTCCCCGTTCATGAATGGTAAAACAACTGCTAGTCGAAATAGTGAGATAAAAAGACGCAATCACAAGGCGACAAGCCACAATCATGATGAAGTTTCAATGTCCCAATTTACTCCCGAAACAAATCCAAAACATCCTCTCTTATAAACTCCTTTGCTTTGCTCATTTGATTTCTAGAATCTCATTCATTTTTTGTTTTTACGTAAAAATATGTTTCTCCTTTCATTCTTGATTACCTATGAAGTTGATAAGATTTTTTGACAAAGGTTGACTATCACCGTACCTTGTGATCATGAGTTGGGTTGAAAATTGATTCTTTTTGTGTTTAGATGCAATTTGATGCGGAATGTTCAATATTAACAATTACTGAGGGAATAAAGAGCTTGAATATTTTGAAACTGGCATGAGAATGGGTTGCCCATAACGTTTCGCACTACTAAAAAACTGCCAAAAAAGGACGAAAAAAAGTGAGACTGCTTCGCTTTTTTGGCCAAAAGAGACGGAAATGCGACGCAATCACTTCGGTCACTTTTTGGCCCGACGCTTTTCCAAAAGCGACGGACTGCATCGCATTTTGCCTTTTTTTAAAAAAAAATTAACAAAAGTGACGGACTCTGCCTCTCAATTTTAATTTTTATTTTTATTTTATTTTTAAAAGGCGACACAGTCCGTTGCTTTTGTGGAAATTTTATTTTTCAAAATCCTAGAAAAGCGACGGACAAAAGGGCCCTATCTGTCGCTTTTCTGGAATTTATTTTTTGGAAAATCTAGAAAAGCGACAGACAAATCCACACTGTCCGTCGCATTTCTGGGTTTTTAAAAAAATTAAAACCCAGAAAAGTGACGTACAAACCCACGCTATCCATCGCTTTTTCTGCAATTTTTTTTATGCCGTTTCTGCTGCACACCTGCAAATTCAATTTAATTCTACACTATTCAGCCCAATCAAACACACACAATTATAAACAATCTACACAAAACTTAAAATAACATTTAAAAGTATCTAAATCAAAATTTAAAGACATATAAAGTCTTTCAAAATTTCAAAAAATTCATAAATGTCCAGAGATCTAAACTAGGGAGTGGGTTCTACATAATCATCCTCATCATCACTGTCGTCGTCGGTTTCCTTGAGAGCCGAAGTAGTAGGTCGACGAGCGAGGTTCATCACTTGTTCTTTGATTTGCTGAACGGTCTTGTTCATGCTTTGTTGTTCAGCTACTCTTCTCCGCTCTAACTCTCCCAGTACCGATGTAAGTTGTGCTATTTGAGCCGACATAGCAGCAATCTGAACACCGTCAAGTGCCTTGCCTTGACGTGACGATCCAATACATTATAAGCTTGACTGGAGTCATCTTACATCATTTCTAGATCCTAGACCATAGAATCTACCATTGTGTGTCCCTCTACCATTATTTCTTTCCAAATCTCGGTGGACAGTTCAAGTGTCAATTGAACCGAATTATCTAGATTCTCAGGGACATACTGATGAAACTCATTATGCATATTAAATATAAAAATTGACATCAATATATATACATATCATAAATATATTCACTATTAATATATATTATTCATATTAAATAACTTACAAAAGTTCGTTCGGCCCTATCCTCCACCCACACATCCAGATCCAACTCATTTTCTTTCTTCCTGACATGAGTCTTCTTGAAAATCTCCGGTTCAATGGGAGTGCATCCCAATTCTTTTTCCTATAAATAAAAACTAAAATTTATAACAATATATATGAATCAACTAATTAGTTATTTAAAGGTTTGAATTAGAACTTATCATCTCTCTTGCAATTATTCCAATGGTCTTTGCACCTCCGGTGTGCAACAAGCCACCCTTAAGACTGCCTCTAGCCTTTTTGTCTTGGTCTGATATTGCCTTAAACTTGTCTCTGTTACAATACAGACCAAATTCATCAAAAACATGAGGCAACATCGAATTCGGACATTTAGCATTATCCCAAACTTTCTATAGCCAGCTAGACAGTCTGGCGGATGCCTCCCTCTCTAATATGGTCGTAATGACATGATTATGCCTCGGATCCCAAGTACACATAGTCTAAATAAAAAAATTGAATAACGCTAGTTAGATCGATAGTAAAAAAAGTAAAGTATACTAAACTTAACTAAAAAATATATACCTTAAAGTTATTAAACATCGCCTGGCATAAACTATTTGGGATCTTGCTCCAAGAGTGATAAGCATGTGTATAGAGTCTTCTAACATAGTCTTTTAAAGCCCGAGCAACATCATTTGAAGGATCCCACCTGCAAAACACATAATAAATATGTTAGTTCATGAATAATATATTAAAGTATAAGAAATAAATAAAATAAACAAACAAATAGATAACGAAACAAACTTACGATGATCCATCCAGCTTAATCATGACTCGACGAAGTCTGTCCTTTTGGCCAGGAACTAGAGGAGGCATCTTATCATCTGTTGTAGCACTAGGTCTAGCTGTAGATGAGGGTGATACATCAGGATGCACATAACGTTAAGTCAAGGGAGGTGTATCAGCCATAGAATTTGACTGCTCGCTACTAGAATCTCCAATCCTTATAGCAGATAACTGAGGAGATGTATCTGTGGGAGATGGAGTACCTGCCAATAACGGTCGTGCTCGACGAATAGCCTGTAAATTTAAGTCCTCGTAGCGTCATGAATTTAGTGCCTGTAAAGTAGAGGAAGCACTGACTGGTTGACAGTAATTAGGATAATATTACTGAGGATCCACCGTACCAAATGGAACAGCAAGTATATGAGTATCATGGTTGATGCACTCTGGCACAGAAGAAATAGATCCTGCAATATCCTCAGGATCTATGGGTCTCCTAGACTTCTTCTTTTTCAGCCTGTTTAGTCTGGCTAACTCCAAGATGCTCACAATGTCTATCACTGTCACCGCCTGATGACATCTGTACGTAAATTTACATGTATAATATATATAAAAATCATAAATTCAATAAAATTAGCAAAATACACTAACTTACATATAAATACTAGCTAGCTTTCATTCTATACTATTCCTCCTCGCTTGTTTCAATTCCATCATTCTCCTATTCTTCCTCTTCAGTTGTTTCATTTACATTATCATCCCATTCTTCGTCATCAAAAGATTCACTTTCCTCATTCTCGGATATTTCTTCCTCAACATTTAGTATCTCATCATCAGATACTTCTTCTAATATGTGTTGAGGATGTTGTAGTGTGGTTTCCAATTCAACATCAACTTGTTGTTGAACAATTGCAGCATCATTTTGATACGCCACATCTAAGACATTGTCAATTTCAATTCTTTCCACATGCTTAATTTTTATAACAACCCACCAATCAGCTTTTTCTCCACGCAATGGATATGGAGCGTAATACACTTGTTTAGCATTTTGTGCAATGATAAAAGGATCATAGCTTCTGTATTTCCTGGTGTGCTTAACTTCAATTATGTTATGTTAATGGTCCACCTTTGTGCCTCTATGTGAGGGGTAAAACCACTCACACCGAAGTAATACAATTTTCTTCTTAGGCCAACCTGAATACCTCACTTCAATACTCTCATGAATGACACCACAATATTCAATAGTTTGGCCAGTACCATCAACATCACCTTGTATGTAGACACCGCTATTATTGTTTTCTTGTTCCTAGAAACTTATTCAGTTTGAAACTTAAAACCATTGACATAATACTTATTCATTGTCAGTACTTGAGATTCCGGTCCAAGTGCTACTTCTTTCACTAATTGCAAATGTTGGACACTTGAGTATTCATCGTAAACCTATGTGATTGTTATTTCAAGTAATATAATTTAGTATAAAATGAATAAATTGTTAAATACTTAGTGATTGCACACTTACATAATTGTATAGCCATTTGGAAAATTCTGTATAGATGGCTTCATTAACCCATGTGTTTACGAACAAGCTGATCATTTTACATTCAAATATTTCGTTAGTTAATGAACACTTATTAGTATATATTTTGATTACATATTTTTAACACTTACTTGAGATATGGTGGAATCTCTGGAAAATTAAGCAAAATATGTGTCACAGCTGATTGCATTTCTATAACAGTGACGCCTCGCTTTCCACGGTTTTAAGATCCTCGACCATTTTGATTAAAAATTGATATAGGTGAAAATGAAGGATCAATATCGCCTTCATCATTACGATTGGGTCTATTTCTCCTACATGACACATCATCACCGAAGTAATAAAAATAAAAATCACCAGTTTCTCTCCCAATATGACCTTGAACAAATGATCCTTCGATCTTTCCCCTTTGCTTAATTGTTTGCTTGGATCTGCCAATTTTTCTACATGTATATATGTATATATATATATATATATATGTTAATAAACGATTTGGCGAATATATATAACTTAGTGAATATTTCAAATGGATACCTCTCAAATGGATACATCCATCTTGTTTGAACAAAACCTCCGAGGCGGGCCTCTTGTACAAGGTGAATTGGAAGATGCTCCATCACATCAAAGAAACCACATGGAAATATCTTCTCCAATTTAGTAGTAATAACAACAATATTTTCCTCCATCCTGTCTAAACTACTCTCCAACAACTTTCTAGAACACAAGTCTTTAAAAAAAATGCTTACCTCTGTGATTGGTTTCCATATCCTTTCTGGTAGATGGCTAAAAGTGATAGGAATTAAAGTTTCCATGAACACATGACAATCATGACTTTTCATACCTATCAATTTTCCTTCATTCATATATTCCCCCTTTCCTAAATTCGAAGCATAGCCCTCCGATATCCTCTAATTTTTAACCCACTCACAAATTTCACGTTTCTCATCCAATGTGAATGAAAAACTGGCTTTGGAACTATTCTACCATTTTGTAATTCCTGCAGCCATAAATCTTTTCTCCTACAATATTCCTTTAAGTCCATTCTAGCTTTTGGATTGCCTTTTGTCCTACCCTTAACATCCATCACTGTGTTAAACAAATTGTCAAAATAATTTTTTTCAATGTGCATCACAACAACATTATGTCGTAGTAGATTGTCCTTCCAATATGGTAACTCCCAAAATATGCTTTGTTTGGTCTAATTATGTTCAATGCCATATCCAGGATGTCTAGAAGGTGAAGCTTCTGTAACTTTAGGTAATTGAGAAACTCTCCCCCAAATTTGATGCCCTATGAGTAATGGAGGTGGGGCTCACTTTCATCCTTATTTTTCCTAAATGCATTTTCATCTTTCTAAACTCATGGTCCATTGGCAAGAACTAACGATGAAAATCAAACATGTATTTTTTTTGCCATACTTTAAAGTGAATGCCTTACTATTTTCCATGCAATACGGACATGCTAGCTTTCCAGCTGTCATCCAACCAGACAACATCCCGTATGTAGGAAAATCATTAATAGTCCACATTAAAGAAGCACGCATAGCGAAATTCTTCTTAGTTGATATATCATAAGTCAAAACGCCTTCAAACCACAATTGTTTAAGCTCATCTATCAATGGTTGTAGATAGGCATCAATCAAACTTTTTGGATTTAGGGAGCTAGAATGACACAACTTAGAAAGAAGTAGGGACTGGTCATGCACATTTTAGGAAGAAGATTATACAGAATAAGAAATATCGGCCAGCATAAATAAGGCAAAGCTGCATTAGAGAATGGTGTAAAGCAATTTGAACACAACCCCAATCTAACATTTCTTGGTTCAATATCAAAATCAGGATATACATTATAAAAATGCTTCCATGCTTCACCATCAAATGGATGAGACAAGACACCCGGCGGCCTTCTATATTCACGATGCCATCTCATATGTGGGGCAGACCACATTGATGCATACAACCTCTTTAAACTACAAATAAGAGTTAGATAATGCATCGCCTGAACTGGACCATCGTTCCAGCTGGAGTCCTCTTATAATGAGCATGTCCACAAAACTTACAATTTTCTAATTCACTATCAGTCTTGTAAAACAACATGCAGCTATTAACACAATAATGAATTCTATCATACGTCAATCCTAACTTGGACACATGCTTTGCCTGATAGAAGTTCTTAGGTATGTTAAACTTTGAATTAACTAGTTCACCCAAAAGATCAACTATTGAGTCCATAACCGCATTAGGAACATTCCAATCTAATTTAATATTCATTAATCTAACCGCAACTGACAAGGCAGAATGCGGACTCCCTTCACATAGTGGAAAACTAGACTCTTCTAATTGATCAAAGAAGTGTCTTGCTTCTTCATTAGGAGCTTCATCAAAATATTGTTCTGATTCCATCCCACCTTGAACCCCGAAAGCATCATTGATCATTCCATGAAACCTATCATGTTCAACCCTAATTTGGCTATGTGGTGCAACCATATTTTATACATCCACAGGCATCGAATTATAAAACATACCATCCAATCCATCTCTTTCTCCATGATCAATCCATGCAAAATATCGTAAATCCATTATGGTACAAATGAACCATAATTGTATCTAGTTTTACAAAATTTAAGCACTTACATGCACTACAAGGACACCTAACCAATCCATTATTCTTGAAAATGTCAAGTGTCATTGTATGTTCAATAAAATTTCTAACACCGTCAATAAACTCAAGTTTCAAACTAGCACCTGTTTCATAATGCATAGTATACATCCACAAACGATGATCCATCTACAAAAATATAGATATTCAATTATATTTTAAATTAAATTTAATAATAATTTTACTAAATTAATTCATTGTTAATATATATTTATAATAATTACTTAAAATCCCAAATTCAAAAATTAAACTAGTGCTAAAATCCAAAATTCAAACTAGTAGTAGTCCTAAAACTAGTTTAGTATTGACTTAACCACATTATTTATTTTAACTTATTTAAACAACTTAGCAACTTTAAATAGTTTAGTTTCACTTAATACAACAACTAAATCCACCAACTAAACCACATTATTGATTTTAGCTTATTTAAACAACTTAACAACTTTTTAACTTTAACTAGTTTAGTATTGACTTAATTACAACAACTAAATCCACCAACTAAATCACATTTATTTTAACTTATTTAAATGACTTAACAACTTTAACTAGTTTAGTTTTGACTTAATACAATAACTAAATCCACCAACTAAACCACATTATTTATTTTAACTTATTTAAACAACTTTTTAACTTGAACTAGTTTAGTTTTGACTTATTTCCAACAACTAAATCAATCAACAAAACCACATTATTTAATTTAACTTATTTAAACAACTTAACAACTTTGTAACTTTAACTAGTTTAGTATTGACTTAATTCCAATAACTAAATCCACCAACTAAATCACATTATTTATTTTAACTAATGTAAACAACTTTAACTAGTTTAGTTTTGACTTAATACAACAACTAAATCCACCAACTAAACTACATTATTTATTTTAACTTATTTAAACAACTTAACAGCTTTTTAACTTGAACTAGTTTAGTTTTGACTTAATTCCAACAACTAAATCCATCAATAAAACCACATTATTCAATTTAACTTATTTAAACAACTTAACAACTTTATAACTTTAACGACTTAACAACTTTTTAAATCTATGTGTCAACACTAGATGGACACAAATCGATCTTGCGAGAAAATCATTTTTGTCATCAATAGGATCAACTAGTGTTAGTACTTATGCTTAACAAATATATTATTTCTAAATTTAAAGCTAAGTGTCAACACTAGATGGACACAAATCGAACTTGCAAGAAAATCAATTTTGTCTTCAATATGATCAACTAGTGTTGGTACTTATGCTAAACAAACACATTATTTCTAAATTAAAGCTTAATATCAACACTAGATGGACACAAATTGATCTTGCAAGAAAATCAATTTTTCCATCAATAGGATCAACTAGTGTTGATACTTATGCTAAACAAACACATTATTCCTAAAATAAAGCTTAATATCAACACATTAATTGAGGTCATCAAGAATTAGTTATTAAGTTCTAAAATTAGTTATACATAAAATTCTAACTCAAGAATTAATTAGTTATATTCAAATTTCAAAATCAAGTTCTAAATCTAACTTCAATTCATCAAATTTCAATTCATCTAGATTAACACTCCACTAATTTATAACAATCAATCAATCCTAATTAAAATCAAAAAACTGAAATCATTCACTAACTAACAATCAATCAAACATATAACAGTATTCAATAAAAACCAAATTCAATACTAATTAACAAAATCAAAAACCCTAAATCATTCAGCTACTAACTAACAATCAATAAAAAAAACTAATTCAATACACTAATTAACAAATTCAATACTCAAATTCAAAGAAATTAAAAATAATAACCCTAACCTTGAATTAAAGGAGAAGTACAGTGGGGTCGGGATCTGGGTCGACGGTGGGAAGCGGCGGCATGGGCAACGGTGTAGTGCGAAGTGGAGATGGGCAGCGTCAGCGTCAGCGTCGGCGTTAGCGTCACTTCGTCAGCGCCGGCGTCGAGAGAGAGAAAGAGAGAAGGAAGAGAGAAGGAAGAGAGAGGGAAAATGGGGAAAATCGTGTCTGGTAGTGCATATATTTTAAAGAAAGCAACAGACAACTCTCTGTGTCCGTCGCTTTTTTAAAAAAATGTTTGACCAAAAAGGGACAGAATAAGAGACATTGTCCATCTCTTTGTTAAAATATTTGACCAGATATTTTGACCAAGAAGTGACGGACATAAAGATGTTGTCCATCGCTTATTTAAAAAATAATTAAACAATTAAAATTAATTAAAGGTGACGAACGACGTGGCTTTTTTTTAATTTATAAATAATTATTTTTAATAAAAAGCGACGGACTGCGTCGCTATCTATATAAAATAACTAATTATTGATTATATATATATTTGGCGCAAAAATCCGTGAAAAAATAAGATGAACTAAGGGATGTCGTCCGTCGCTTTTTTAAAAAAAATTTAAAACTATTTATTTTTATTAAAAAGCAACGGACAGTGTGGCTAACAGTGTCACTTTTCGGAGCGATGCCGTCCGTCGCTTTTACTTCCATCATATTTTAGCAGTTTTTTAGTAGTGTCCGGTGAAATGTCTAAGTGAAAATATATCTCTAGGTTAAAATTATTCTACGAGATTGCGTTGTTGAATCTTGATATCGCGATGTGAAAATTTTAAAAATGTGGTGAGCATGATGTCTAATCATGTTATCACAATGACTTGAAAAGATTAGGCTCACGATCACGTGGATCCATCTCGCGATGGCAGTGAGTCGTCTACTTGACAATCAAAACTGTAGAAAATAGTAGGTTTGTCCCTGCTCCCTCGATTTCTTTTTTCACTCATTTCTTTGGCCTAACTACTCTATAATACAATGATTTACATGAATTTGCATTCGTTTGACATGTTTGCATCTTGTATTTCTACTAGATTTAAAAAAGAATGACCGACAACGTAAACAAAGTTGAGGAACAAGTGCAAGAAAATTCACTAGGGATGAGATTTTTTATCATGAGCGTCTTGTGTCTGCCAAATGTCGCTGATTGTATGACCGCCTCCTCACCAAAAATATCATAACTGAGAGGGGCATACTTTTTGATAACCTTGAAGAGTGTGCATGATTTTTATGGTTTGTTGGTATCCAGTGGATGGTTGTTCTTTGTAGCTTAGCCTATCAAGGCTAATCACTCGTTTGGGGGTGAATTATACGCCAACGCCCCCAAATCCAACCTTGCTAATAGCTATATATTCACTGTTTGGGGAAAACAAGTACAATTTGACCCCATCAGGGTCAACACGTATTATTGAATTTTCGATGACATCAATCAAATTCACCTTCCAAGGGCATGGGAAGAAGGAAAAGAGTGGTTCCTACGAAATTTTCATGATGGCCATAGGTCAAAGTAGATTGAGAACAACACGTGGATTGAATTCACTGAAGTCACTACTAAGGCCAAGACTTGGTTTTCCATCATATGTAGCCGAGTCAGCCCTTTTAGAAATGAGACTGATGTGTCTCTAGATAGAGATTTAATGATTTGCGGTATCATGGATGGACTTCCTATTGATATTGGAAAGTTGATTGTCCAGCACTTGCAAGAGGTGGTTATTGAAGGTATTAAGAGTCTTCATTTTCCTTATTCGAGCACTCACTTGTGTCAGGAAGCCAGTGTAGACAAACGAGATAAAGATAACATGAGAGATCCTAAAAGAGTTGAACCATCCACTTTAGAAGAAAGGACCATGACATGTGCTTAAGAAGAGGAAGATTGATTTTAGTGATCTGGCATTTTGTGTTTTAACTGAGAGAAGTGCTTCACTTATCAAGGGAACCACTTCCACCACTGTTGGGACCCTATAGAATTAACTTCCCACTTGAGTTTAGATATCCGAACAGGTGCATGGCTCGAAAGCACGGATCAATTCTTAGATTCAAGAGTTAGTGCAACACTTTCCAACTGGTCCTAGAGAGTGCTCCTTAGCCTTGGCACTATTTCTTCCACTTTGACCACATTGATGAATATTAAACAATTCAAAAAGATAAGATGGAAAATATGGAAAGGAGGCATGCGAAGATGAAGAGGCATGAGAAGAAGAAGACTAAATTTTTGAACAAGCTGATGGACATGCTCCAAAAGTTTTATGGGTCTAGTGATGATACTGATGATGTACTTTAAGGTCTCAACACCTCTAATTTTGAGTGAGATCATTGCAAGGAGCCCTTATATTCACTTTTGATTGTGGTATTTTAAGGACACATGTACAATTTTAGTTGGGGGTGCATCCCTTGTCGGATTTATTTCACTTATTCTTTGGATATGATGTTACCCTTGTCGGGCATGTTTTGATACTGTGATGGATGGTTTTATTTTTGAGTTGTGGATGATATTCCCTCATTCGGCAATTTAATTTGGATTGGTTTGTTTATTTTGTTTCTTGTAGTTATAACTTTTTTGTTTTTCTTTTTAATAATTAAGATTTTGATTGACGTTGCTTGATGATTGATGGAGTGACAACTTTCTTAAGGGTAAATCCTTGATTGCTTGTGAGTGTTTGATTGGTGTTGGATGTAGTGAAGTCTTAGTTTCCAACCCCAAATAGATGCATGAGATTGCCCAATGATAGATCGGTTTATGGCTTTCTGAAGGGAAAAATCGTCGTATTTTTGGGATGTTGTGGCCTTGTTGGTACTAGGAATATAGTTATGCATGTGCGTTATGCTAAGCAAATCCCTCCATTTTTTAATGTTGAGCATGAATAAATGATTTTGTGACAACTCTTACAACTCTTTTTGTCACTTTTGATTCGTTAGCGGTTTAAATATTTCATGCCACTGGCACTTTGAAAAGGAAGATAGATTTTGAATCATCTTAATTAATTTGAATGACATCTGTGGCGAATTGTTGAATAATGTCATGTGTTCACTTCCATCGTGTAGAACTTGCCCGGTTTCTCTTGGAATATTGATTTTAATTGAATTTGACTTGAGAAATTGTCTTAGGCTTTCTTTGATGTTCTTAAAGTCCACACGGCCTTAACATCCCACATTTGAATTAAATATGTCTTTAGTTGTCCCCTTTGATCCTTTTCCTTTTTATTGGCAACCACATTATATATCTCGCCCTTCTTGAAAAAGTAACTCTCTTTTGAACCTTTCCCTCCTTGAATTTGAAAATTTTAATAGTAGAGGACAAAATTCTTAGTTGTTGGTATTGTAGAAAATTCATAGATTGGATTGTTACCACATGAAGGCTTGATAAAAAAAACCAAAAAAAAGGAAAAAGTTTCAAAGAAAGAAAATGAATAAAGAGAATTAAATCCTCCAAAAGTTGAAAATAGTTGTGTGTGGGTCATCTAGAATAATAATAAAAAAATTATAAGAAAATGTGGTTAAATGTGCATTTAGTTAAAAATGAAGAAAAGTTGAAAAGATGGTGAATGATAAGTTATTGTGTAGTGTTCAAGGATGGTGTAGTCACTTATACCCAAATGTTATCTTCCCCAAGTGTACATTACAAGCTTAACAAAGTCCTTTGAGATTTACAACCTAATGAAGTTGGGTCAATATTAATGGAAAATATGGGCAAGCCTATGATGTGACATTTTTGTTCATGAGATGTTCTGTTGTGACTGTGAGTGTTTGCATTTTTATCCCTTGTCTTGTAAATACTTTGTGAGTATTTTGGGACATTCTTTCTTTGCGAGGGCATGTAATTTGATGAAGTGGTGATTTGGATGACTCCAAATGGAGTCAAGTGAGCATAACAAAGAACTAATAAGTTGAGTCACTTCTTAAGTTTGAGTTGTAGTCACTTAACGATTCTTGTTTCTTTAAAATATTCCATGAAAATGAGGGTGTGAAAATTTTGCATCTGCACTATTTGTTAGTACCAACCGAAGCCATTAACATTTTGCTTTCATGAATATGACAAAATTCATGTGTGGTGTGTGCTAGAATAAGAGCCCCTTTAGTTTTTGATTTTCTTTACTTGAGGACAAGAAAAGTTTCAAAGTTGAGGTTGTTGATGAGCAGTGAATTTCCACTCATTTGCGGATCTTTCTAAGTAATTTTGGCTTGCTTTTGTTTAGAATTGGTGCTTTTAATATAGTTTTCTTCATATTTGTAGGAAAATGAAATGGAGAGTGGATCTAGAAAATATTTGAAGAAATAAAGTGGAATGGGATCAAGAAGAAGTGAAACTGGAAGAAAGTAGAATTGATAAAAATTTACTCATCAGGACCGCACGATGCAAAGGTCGCTATCGTGTTGCACAAGATATTCAGATCTGGTGATTTGTCACGCCCCGAGAGCACCCCATAGGCGTAACACGGCGTACTTGACCCTTTGGTCTTATACAAGCCCTTAGCATATTCGTCATTGCATATAGACATTGAAAAAAATACAGATATTTAAAAACTTTACAACATCAATGTCAAAAGTGTCTCATAATAAAAAATAGAAAGTAGAATGTCGATACATCATCATCTCAATTAAAACCATCTAAGTATACATAAGAATCTCAAATAGGGACCATAGACCTTTACAATGAATTGTCTCAAAATAACAAGTACATAAGAAGTCTAATAGTCTATTACAATATAAGGGACATTCCTTAGAACTTGAGGACATACCAAGAAGTCTTGGAGAAAGTCTAAGTCCAAGCTTGAGTCTCTTAGTAGCACAATCGCTTCCCGAAACCTACACTTAGTAGAAAAAAAAAAGAAATATGGGTTAGCACAATCAATTGTACTAAGTATGGAAGCCATGCAATGAAAACCACTTAAAACATGCATAAAAGGGATCTTTATATGAAAACATGCTATTTCAAGTTAAAAGTCATAATGCATATCCAAGGAACATTTAACCAATCCACATTACAAGAAAAAGAGACATTCATGATCATAACAAGAAACCATAACCCACACCTTACATATTTGAATTCCATTTATATCATACCATCATAAGACACCACCCATGACCCTCCTTTCAAGTTTACTTGTGCAATGTACACATGAAGTCCCATACCCCCATATATACTAAGTAAGGCCATCAAGAAAACACAAGTGTAATCACATACATAATCAATATCATAATAGGTGAAACCAACCTTACCATCATTCATAAGTTGCCATCCATAGAGGACTCACACAAGAACTCCTCAAATAACCCACTTGTGCAAGGCATAGGTATAGTCCCATACCCTCGCCTATACTAAGTAGTATCCCTCAAGTAGTTCTAGTTAGAGTTCATAAGTCATTTACATAAGACTTATTCATATATTAGATCATCTTCTTAATTCTTAGGGATATTAGCAATAACCGACATAGACCATGTGAGCTTCATGGAATCCGGTGTTCTACTCCCACACCGAAAAGAGAGTGTTCTACTTGCCAAGGTAGAACAAACATTATATCATCTAAGTGGATCCACTAGCTACTACATATGTAGGCAAACATAGTTATCGAACAAGGAGATTGCTACTAGAAACCCGGACTTGCTAAACGTAAAAGGTTTCCATCTCATGAGACAACATATATCTTGGGAACCCGGACTTGCTAAACGTAAAAGGAACCCATATGGGAACCCGGACTTGCTAAACCAAAAAGCATCCATCTCATATTCATGTTCACTCGGTGCTAAGCACAATTCCCTTTTTAAAGTAGTGTTAGGCCTTTATTTACACATTAATTCAATAAGGAGTGCATTAGGGATTCAACCCATCATTCATCATATAGCTCACAAGTTCTAAGATGAGAATAACCTTTCATCATACAACCATCAAAATACAATAATGTTCAGTCACAGCATAGTCATATTGTGTTCATGAGCTTTACCTTTTATACATCATACCAACACTACCATATTCATAGCTTAACATTCATGTTCGTATCATACCATACTTGTCAACACTTGGGGTTGTACGGAAGAGGAAACATAACTCAATCACTACAATACATAATCATGTAGCACCTCCACCATAAGTGGATCAACAATTCAACATATGAACATTCATCAATTTGACAACCTTCATTCATAGCCTTAAAGGATTACATCAAGATTCAACCCTAATTCATTGGTAATCATTCATCATATATAGCAACATCATAATGCAATAATGAATTCCACAATTATATATTAGATTCTCATACTTCATTCACCATTAAAGTCATACTAGGGTTTAAAGTGAGAAAGAAGGGGAAATCATGGGTCTTGTGAGGATTTTTTCAAAAACCATCAATATGACATTAATTCATCCACAAATTATCATATACAACCATAATTAATCATTATAATTCAAGGAAAATAGATTTGTAAAGTGACCCACGAAATTGAGAGAAAACCTAGAATTTGGGGGAACTTTGAAATCCAATTTTGAGAGGGCCTCTTGGGGAAAAGATCCCAAGAGTGAAGAGCAACCATACCTTAGTTGATTCCTTGAGAATCAATGGAGAAACCAAAAACAATTTGGGAAAGAACCTTGAAACCCTAGCTCCAATGTATTCCTCTTCTTCTAAGTTTTTAAAGAGAGAGTTTAGAGAGAAGTGGGAGAGTTTTTATTTCAATTGAGTGTTGTGTATAATGACCAAGACTCATGAATTTAGACTTAAAAACCAATATACAAATAACCTCTAAAATACCAAAAACACCCCTACCTCATTTGGACTTAAAAGGAAGAGTCCCATAACTCTTCATTTAAATAGTCCCCATCAGGGACCACGACCACCATTCTTGGGTCGGGAAAGTGCACCACGGGCCGTGTTGTTGCCCGTGGTGTTGGAGGCAGTAGCTCCCCTTTCGTACACAAGCCAGAACTTGGCCAAGGCAAGACCACGGAGCCTCCCACGATCCATGGTGATGGCCTTGGTCATGACTTGGCTTTGTGGAGGCAAGACCTTGGCAAGGCCTTCAAGCCTTGGTACTAAGTGACCTTCATGAGCCACCCCTCTCCCTCGTCAAGTGCACCACGGCCCGTAATGGTGCGTTGGGCAGTAGCTACCCTACTAACCCCCAACTCCTTAAAAGCTAAGGGAGCTCCATGCCCACCTTCACGAGTCGTGAAGTGGACCACGACTCGTGGTCCCTCTCGTGAAGGGTGAGGTAGTGTGTAGGACACTTGGAGGTCCCTCTCCCTTGGCCAAGAAAACTCCATGAAGCCTCCCACCTGCCCGTGGTTATGACCACGAGCCGTGGTGATGGTCGTGGGGCTTGATGCAGTAGCTTCAAGTTTGGGGCAGCCTTGGCCTTTGGCCTTGGCTTGCCCCTTTTTCTTGGCACTCCTCCCTTAGGCCTTAACTCATAGATCACCCTAGGACACCTAGATGGTCTACTAATCTTAGGGGAATTGGTTTTATACCTCATTGACTTTATGTTTAGGCTCTAGTTAAACCTACGAATTTTCCTTTTCTTAGAATATCCCCTCCTTACGAACATTCGTCCTCGAATGACACTTTAATCGCTCCTAGGGGAAACAAGACTTAAGACTAGCAGCCCAACAACAACACATATCAATCACATACACATTTTATAGGAGGAAACACCTTCTCCACAACATGAGCTCAATGCAACACAAGCAAAGATCAACACAATAATATTAAGCCATCATGCGACTTCATCACAACATAACCAAACATGTTCATCAACTTATCTCATGAGGTCACCTATGTCAACATCATAACCAAATGCGATACAACGTGAGGTTCAACATATCTTTTCATTACATACCATTAAGCATGCTAATTAATTTTACCTCATAAGTCAAATTATGCAATCATCATACTAAAGCAATTCAACAAGAGGGACATATAATTCATGAGAGACTCAACTATGTACTTCATACTTCCTCACATGGACCTACACCATATAGGAAGAAAACATAGCAAAAGATCACACAATAAACATAACTCCTAGTTCATTACAAGCTCAAGAGAAACTACTTACTTCAAGTTTGAATAGGAGTAGCAAGAAAGAGAAGAGGATAACGGGACTTCATATTGGCCTCGGCCTCCCACGTAGCACCCTCAACTAGATTATTCTGCCATAGAACCTTAACGGAGGTTACTTCTTTATTCCTCAACTTCTTCACTTGCCGGTCTAGAATCTCAACTGAAACCTCTTCATAAGAAAGGTTCTCATCAACACCCAAACCTTCTAGGGGAAGTATGTATACCAGATCACCTATACACTTTTTAAGCATAGAGACATGAAATACCGGGTGAATTCGAGCCAACTCATTAGGCAAATTCAATTCATAACCAATATTCCCAACTCTCTTCAAAATCTCATAGGGGCTCACATACCGGGGACTAAGCTTCCCCTTTTTACCAAACCTCATTACCCCTTTCATGGGAGAGATCTTCAAGTAGACCCAATCACCAACCTCAAATTCAAGATCCCTCTTTCTATTGTCGTCATAAGACTTTTGCCGACTTTGAGCCATTTTCAACCTATCTCTTATAAGTCGAACCTTTTCAATAGCCTCATAAACCACCTCAGGACCAAGAAGAGCAAATTCACCTACTTCAAACCCACCAACCAGAGATCTACACCTCCTACCATAAAGTGCTTCAAACGGAGCCATGGCAATACTTGAATGGTAACTATTGTTGTAGGCAAATTCAATCAAGGGGAGGTGATCATCCCAATTACCTTTGAAATCAATCACACACGCTCTGAACATGTCCTCCAAGGTTTGAATGGTCCTTTCCGCTTGACCATCCATTTGAGGGTGAAATGCGGTACTAAGCTTCACTTTAGTACCAAACCCATTTTGGAACACTTTCAAAACTGCGAAGTAAATTGGGTACCTCTATTTGAAATGATAGACAAAGGAGCTCCATGTAACCTCACCACTTCCTTAAGGTACAACTTAGCATAGTCCTCCTCCGAATACGAAACATTGACGGGAAGTAAATGGGATGATTTAGTCATCCTATTAACAATGACCCAAATAGAATCATGTTGCATTCGAGTGCGAGGCAAACCTATCACAAAGTCCATATTGACATCCTCCCACTTCCAAGTGGAAATACTTATATCTTGAGATAGACCTCCCAGTCTTTGATGCTCGGCTTTGACTTGTTGGCAATTTGGGCATTTGGACTTGCTATATCCCCTTTCATTCCGTTCCACCAATAGATCTCTCGTAGGTCACGATACATTTTGGTGGCTCCCAGATGAATGGAATATCGGGAACAGTGAGCCTCTTCCAAAATTCTCCCCTTCAAGTCATCCACATCCGGCACACACAATCTTTCTTGGTACCTAAGCACCCCATCTTCCCCTTGGGAGAAAGCCTCAATGGACCTATCAAGAACCGACTCTTTCAACTCCATCAAAGTGGTATCTAGGTGCTTCTTGGACTTAACCTCAACCACAAGTGATGACTCAGATCAATGATGAACCATAAACCCACCCTTGGAGGAATCCTTTAGTTGGACACCTAACCGGGCCAACCTATGTACCTCCCAAACTAACTCCTTCTTCTCATCTTCTATGTGAGCAACACTACCCATGGACACTTTACTCAATGCATCCGTAACCACGTTAGCCTTTCTGGGGTGGTATAGGACACTCATATCATAGTCCTTCAAAAGTTCCAACCACCTCATTTGCCGGAGATTCAACTCTTTTTGGCTAAAAGCATATTGAAGACTCTTGTGGTCGGTAAACACATCGACATGAACCCCATAGAGATAGTGTCTCCATATTTTTAGAGCAAAAACTACTGCCGCAAGCTCTAGATCATGGGTTGGATAGTTCTTTTCATGAATCCTTAATTGTCTAGAAGCATAGGCGATTACTTTACCATGTTGCATAAGGACACACCCCAACCCTACTCTTGAAGCGTCACAAAATACTACAAACCCTTCGATAAGGTGAATACTAGAGCGGAGGTAAGCTTATCTTTAAACAGTTGAAAATTATTTTCACACGACTCCGACCATTCAAATTTAGCCTTCTTTAGGGTCAAGGCCGTTAATGGAGAAGCAATTGAGGAGAAACCCTCAACAAACCTTCTATAGTAACCGGCCAATCCCAAAAAGCTTATAATGTCAGAAGGGCTTAAGGGTCTAGGCCATTTCTTAACCGCCTCCATTTTCTTTGGATCTACTTCAATTCCCTCACTTGACACTATATGACCAAGAAACGCAACTGATCTAAACCAAAATTCACATTTGCTAAACTTAGCATACAACCGTTGGTCGTTGAGAACTTGCAACACCATCCTCAAATGTTCCATGTGATCATTCTCACTCTTAGAATATATCAAAATGTCATCAATGAAAACAATCACGAATGAGTCAAGATATTGTCTAAACACCCAATTCATAAGGTCCATGAATGCCGTCGGGGCATTTGTGAGACCAAAAGACATTACTGTGAACTCAAAATGACCATATCTTGTTTAGAATGCCATTTTAGGAAGATCAACAGCTCTCACCCTTAGTTGGTGATAACCCAAACTTAAGTCAATCTTTGAAAAGTAACTTGTCCTTTCGAGTTGGTCAAATAAATCATCAATCCTAGGGAGCTGGTACTTATTCTTTATAGTGACCTTGTTCAATTGTCGGTAATCAATACACATCCTAAGCGACCCATCTTTCTTCTTCACAAACAAAACCGTCTAGCAAATATTTAAGTTGAGCCTTTAATTCCTTCAATTCGGCCGGGGCCATCTGATAAGGAGGGATAGATATCGGTTGTGTATCCAGCAAGAGATCTATGCCAAAGTCAATTTCCCATTCGGGAGGGATTTCGGGCAAGTCATTTGGAAAGACTTCTGAAAACTCCCTTGCTACGGGGACCGACTCTAATGGAGGGGTCTCGGACTCAAGGTTCTTAACTCTCACTATAAGATAGATACTTCCCTTAGAAATCATTTTACAAGCTTTTAGACATGAAATAATTCGACCTCTAGGGATCAAGTTTCCTCCCTTCCATTCTACAATGGGTTCATTAGGGAATTGAAACTTCACAACTCGGGTTCTACAATCTATGGAAGCAAAACAAGCATGAAGCCAATTCATCCCCAATATGACATCAAAGTCCAACATATCATGTTCTAGTAAATCAACCAAGGTGACTCTATTGGACAATGAAATGGGACAACCCCTATATACTTTTTTTGCTATAATCGAATCACCTACCGAGGTAGACACGGAAAAAGGTTCTTTTAAGGTTTCGGGGAGCACATCAAATTTCATAGCCACTAAAGGAGTAACAAAAGATAAAGTGGCACCCGGGTCTAACAATGCATAAACATTAATTGAAAATACTTGCAACATAACAGTAACAACATCCGGAGAGCTCTCTTAATCACCTCGAGATTGGAGAGCATAGAACTGATTCTTCTTAGGAGCATCGGAGTTAGACCCACTTGCTTGAGCTTGCTTATTATCCCTCCCTTGAACCTTCAACATAGGGAAATCTCTTCTCATATGACCACTCTTCCCACAACTAAAGTAATTGTCCTTGCCAACTGGGCACTTTCCTTGATGCTTCTTACCACATTTTTCACAACTAGTTTTCTCAATATAAGGACCACCACTTTTCCCCCTTGTGGTCTAGGGGTAGACACCCTACCTTTGTTGGGCCTTAGAGCATTAGAAGGACTTTGGTTGGGAAACCTCTTCTTAAACCTTGGTTCACCTTGACCTTCGAACTTACCCTTAGATGCATTTCCCTCATCGGCCCTTGGCCTCTTCACCTCTCTATTCCTCTTTCTAAGCCTTGACTCTTCCACTTGTTGAGCATGTACCATCAACCTAGAGATATCCATGTTGTCGCGGAGCATTGCCGCTCGACACTCTTCTTCAATAACATCGGACACACCGGTGACAAAGCAACTCATTTCATCTCTTGGGTTAGAAAATAAAAAGGAAGAATATTTGGACAACTTCGTGAATTTCAAGGAGTATTCTTGGACACTCATACCTCCTAGGCGAAGATTGATGAATTCCTCAACTTTGGCTTCTCTTTTCTCATGGGGGAAGAACCGATCAAGGAAAGCCTTCTTGAATACCTCCCAAGTTATGGGACCCACCCTTAAAGGCCTATTGTCCCCCCATTGATTGTGCCATACATGGGCCACGTCTTTCAATTGATACCCGGCCAACTCAGCCTTCTCATTAGAAGAAACTCCCATAGCCTCCACAATCTTATAAACCTCCTCCAAGAACTCTTGTAGGTCTTCATTCACTTTGGAACCCAAGAAGATAGGAGGGTCCATCCTAGTAAAGTCTCTCAACCGTGAGGCCATGGTACTCACATTGGTCTCCACCCGGGGTCTAGCTTCCCGGTTAGCTTGTGTCGTCATGAGTTGAGTCAAGTTATGAAGAGCCGCCCTTATCTCCACATTAGACATAGCCACTTCATCAATAGGTGCTTGAGGATTTTGAGGAGCTTGAGGGTTCTAAGGAACATGAGGGGGAACCTCCTCATTCACATTTTTTTCTCCGGCCCTCCTAGAAATAGTCCTTCTTGTATTCATAGACTATAAGCACAATAAAAGGATTAGAAGGAAAGACTTAATAGGACTAAGATCCTTGAGGCACGACCAATGAGTAATCAAGAAGTGAGAATTCCTTATCATATTATAGCCCTCTCATTCATAAGTGTGGCGCGCTTCACACATATGAACAAGACTCTACTCGACGTGGTTTCATGAGACATCAACACTATTAATATCCAATTAACCTTATGCTGTGATACCACATTTATCACGCCCCGAGAGGACCCCCTAGGCATAACACGACATACTTGACCCCGAAGGAGTCTTATACGAGCCCTTAGCATGTTCGTCATTGCATTTAGACATTGAAAAAAATACAGAAATTTAAAAACATTACAACATCAATGTCAAAGTATCTCATAATAAAAAATAGAAAGTAGAACGCCTAGACATCATAATCTCAAGGAAACCAAATAACTACACATAAGAATCTCAAATAGGGACCATAGCCCTTTACAATAGAATTGTCTCAAAATGACAAGAACATAATGAGTCTAATAGTCTATTACAATATAAGGGACATAAGTGTCATAATGTGTGTCCTCGGAACTTGAGGACAAATCAATTGTACTAAGTATGGAAGCCATGCAATCAAAACCACTTAAAACATGCAGAAAAAGGGACCTTTATATGAAAACATGTTATTTCAACTTAAAAGCCATAATGCATATCCAAGGAACATTTAACCAATCCACATTACAAGAAAAAGAGACATTCATGATCATATCAAGAAACCATAACCCACACCTTACATATTTGAATTCCATTTATATTATACCATCATAAGACACCACCCATGACCCTCCTTTCAAGTTTACATGTGCAATGTACACCCATACACCCATATATACTAAGTAAAGCCATTAAGAAGACACAAGTGTAATCATATACATAACCAACATCATAATAGGTGAAACCAACCTTACTATCATTCATAAGTTTCCATCCATAGAGGACTCACACAAGAACTCCTCAAATAACCCACTTGTGCAAGGCATAGGTACAGTCCCATACCCTCACCTATATTAAGTAGTATCCCTCAAGTAGTTCTAGTTAGATCTAGTTCATAAGTCATTTACATAAGTCATATTCATACATTAGATTATCTTCTTAATTCTTAGGGATATTAGCAATAACCGACAAAGACCATGTGAGATTCATGGAATCCGGTGTTCTACTCCCACACCGAAAAGAGAGTGTTCTACTTGCCAAGGTAGAACTAACATAATACCATCTAAGTGGATCCACTAGCTAAACCCGGACTTGCTAAACGTAAAAGGTTTCCATCTCATGAGACAATATATATCTTGGCAACCCGGACTTGCTAAACGTAAAAGGAACCCATATGGGAACCCGGACTTGCTAAACCAAAAAGCTTCCATCTCATATTCATGTTCACTTGGTGCTAAGCACAATTCCCTTTTTAATGTACTGTTAGGCCTTTACTTACACATTAATTCAATAAGGTGTGCATTAGTGATTCAACCCATCATTCATCATATAGCTCACAAGCTCTAAGATGAGAATAACCTTTCATCGTAGAACCATCAACATACAATAATTTTCATTCATAACATAGTCATATAGAGTTCATGAGATTTACCTTTTATTCATCATACCAATACTACGATATTCATAGCTTAACATTCATGTTCGAATCATAGCATACTTGTCAACACTTGGGGTTGTAGGGAAGAGAAAACATAAATCAATCACTACAATTCATAATCAAGTAGCACCTCCACCATAAGTGGATCAACAATTCAACATATGAACATTCATCAATTTGACAACCTTCATTCATAACCTTAAAGGAATACATCAAGATTCAACCCTAATTCATTGGTAATCATTCATCATATATAGCAACATCATAATCCAATAATGAATTCCACAATTATATATTAGATTCTCATCCTTTATTCACCATTAAAGTCATACTAGGGTTTAAAGTGAGACAGAAGGGGAAATCATGGGTATTATGGGGATTTGTTCAAAAACCATCAATATGACATTAATTCATCCACAAATTATCATTTACAACCATAATTAATCATTATAATTCAAGGAAAAAAGATTTGTAAAGTGACCCATGAAGTTGAGAGAAAACCTAGAATTTGGGGGAACTTTGAAATCCAATTTTGAGAGGGCCTCTTGGGGAAACGATCCCAAGAGTGAAGAACAACCATACCTTAGTTTACTTCTTGAGAATCAATGGAGAAACCCCAAGTAATTTGGGAAAGAACCTTGAAACCCTAGCTCCTATGTATTCTTCTTCTTCTAAGGTTTTTAGAGAGAGAGTTTAGAGAGAAGTGGGTGAGTTTTGATTTCAATTGAGTGTTGTGTATAATGACCAAGACTCATGAATTAAGACTTAAAAACCAATATATAAATAACCTCTAAAATACCCAAAACACCCCTACTTCATTTGGATTTAAAAGGAAAAGTCCCAAAACTCCTCATTTAAATGGTCCCCGTCAGAGACCACCACCACCATTCTTGGGTCGGGATAGTGCACCACGGGCCATGGTGTTGCCCATGGTGTTAGAGGCAGTAGCTCCCCTTTCGTGCACAAGCCAGAACTTGGCCAAGGCAAGACCACGGAGCCTCCCACGATCCATGGTGAGGACCACGGTCCGTGGTGATGGCCTTGGTCATGACTTTGCTTTGTGGAGGCAAAGCCTTTAAGTCTTGGTACCAAGTGACCTCCACGAGCCACCCTCTTCCTCGTCAAGTGCACCACGGCCCGTAGTGGTGCCCGTGGTGCCTTGGGCAGTAGCTACCCTACCAACCCCCAACTCTTTAAAAGCTAAGGGATCTCCACCCCCAACTACTAAGTCTCTTTAGCCAATCTTAGACAAGAACTTAAAACGTACTAAGGGACACGTCCCCTTTACAAATGAAATGAAACTTAAGTGTCTATTACAGTGACTAAGAAACTTCTAAACATAGTCCTCGAATCTTGAGGACCTACCAAAGACTTGGGAGAGTGAAGCAATCCAAGCAACTCCAAAGCACAATCTCCTCCTAGTTACCACAACCTACACTTGTAGTAAAATAGAAGAAAGGGGTTAGTACAACACACGTACTAAGTATAAGGATATGCAAAACATGCTAAAAAGGACATTTGTTTGGAAGTTAT
>JAJOOR010000623.1:0-82381 GCA_036250505.1 Solanum acaule | reverse complement strand
TTGAGTCCTTTTGAGGTGTCTTCTACAATTTCTAATAATTTGTTTCAAGACTCAAGTAAGTGAGCATGAGAGTTAGGAGAATGTATTCATGAGTCTACTTTGTCATCATGAGATCTTTCATATCATGAACCATAACTCTTGAATTCATAATTCACATTCAAGATAGAGTTATGAGTAGAGTTCAAGAAAGCCTTTGAGTTCAATTGTGAATCCTTTGAGATCAACTATTGATTTGAACTAAGTTTTAAGGAAGTAAGTAAGAGAATGAGAAGAGTTGTATACATGATTTCCATGTAGTTATGTAGACCCTTGAGTCGAGTCGTTCATTCCCATAACTTCCGCATGAACTCCATCAGTTGAGTACCTTTGAGAGGAGAAGTATCTTCAAGTTATAAGTATTGAGTTCATAATCCCCTATGAGATTATATTTATAATCATGGCACTATTACATGTTACCTATGAAGTACTTGAGTTGAATTGTTCATGGCCATAATTCCGCATGAACCCTATAAGTCGAACAATCTTGAGATGAGAAGCATACTTGAGTCCTTGAGTTGAGTAGTTCATGCTCATAATTCGGCATGAACCCTCTGAGTTGAGCATTTTTTAAATGAATAGTATTAGTGAAGTTCTTGAGTTCCAAGTATTGAGATCTATCTATGGTTATTGAAAACCTTGCATCGAGTCGTTCATGTCCATAATTTTGCATGAATTATATTTTAAGAAGTCTTTTACAAACGTTTTAACTTTGTTTTAAGACTTAAGTTTTGAGTTCAGTAAAGAGTAAAGTTGAAGTTCTTTTCTTCAAAAAGTATATGGGGACTAAGTATTCCCAAAGAGATTTAAAATGTTTTCACATTTAAATAAGAGAGGAAACTGAGATTTCCAAAGAGCCTTTGGGCTAGTTTTCAGAAAAGAGTAACCGCTTTCTAAATGAAGCAAGAGAAGAAACTGAGATTTCCAAGATAGCCTTTGGGCTAAGTTTTTGAGCACTAATCTCAAATCACAGAAGAAGTTTGTTTTTTAAAAGAATAAGAGCTAGTATATTTTGGGAGTAGTATTGAACACCAAATTGGGGGCGAGTATGAGTTTAGATAACTCACGTCTCCATAAAATCATGTAGCCACCATGGGTAGAAAAGGGTCATACTTTTTAGATGAACCATTATCACAATAACTAGTGGATCCACTTAGTAGTTTAGGTCCTATGCTGATGGCAAGGTATATGATGGTCCTTAGCAGCGTGAGGTAAACAGTTGTATTGTTACTATAACTCTTAAGTGATGGTTGTCGGTTAGAGAAACTTCCACAGAAGTTATTGTATTCTTATATACACAATTATTTGTATTTTTACATGCATTTCAGAGTTATGTTGTATCATTGCATACACACAGAGTTGACAACATGTTTTTAAACAGTTTGTTTCTTTATATTGCACTTGTTTTAATTGCTTTATATTGAAATGAGTTTAGTCATATTGAGTCCAGTATTCAAAGTTGAGTATCCAGAGTTGAGTACCCAGAGTTGAATATCATATCTTTGAGTTGAGTATCTAATCTCTGATTTGAGTATCTTATCCTTGAGTACTTCTGAGTTGAGTAAGTTGAGTAGTTTTGAGTATCCTTGAGTATTCCTTGAGTTGAGTAAGTTTGAAAAGAGGTAAGTATGTTTCCATTTTTATCAAGTTTCAAGCTTATGTTTATGCTTTAAAATTTCGCTTACATGCTCGTACATTCCACTTACTGAGCCATTTGGCCTGCATTTTCTCATGATGCAGACACAGGTATTCAGGATCATCAACAGGAGCTTCGTTGATACATCCGAGAGTTCGAGTTAACTATGGTGAGCCTCCTTGCTTCCGAAGGATTTCATTTACCTTTCAGTTATATTAGTTGTTAGGATGATGTGGGTCTTGTCCCGACTTCCATCTTTATCAGTTAGAGGCTTAATAGATAGTCTGTATAGTTGAACAGTCTGTATCATTTATTTTATTAAATGTTTTAAAGACTTAATTTGTCAATTTTGGGGTGAGTTGAATATATTTTATTATTCAGAATTTTCATTTGAGTTAAAGTTTGAATTTAAGTTTTATGAACTTTTATTTCAATTTTTAAGTTTTGTATGCTTGAATCAGTTTTCCGCTTGTAGTGAGCCAGGATGAGGGTTAGCTTGGGGACCAGCAATGGTCTTCGAGTGCCGGCCACGTCCATGGTGTAGGCTCAGGTCGTGACATTATATGGGCATGAACTAGGATTTAGGGTTGAGTAGCCTCTAAGAATCTTAATTGGGATTGAACACACCTTCTAGAGTCCTAATTCGAATTGAACACGTCTTGTAATGGCCCACAAAATTTCAATGTCTACAATGCCCCCTGCTTCAAGGCTTGTCGGAGTGTAGACTTGATGAAACTCAAAGACAAGACTTGAAGTACTCATTCTTCCACCTCTGCAGCTTTAGATTTGATTTATGAGAGAAGAGATGAATGACAAGATTTGGTCCCACTGGGCGTGCCAATTTGTTTGCAACAAATTTTGAAGTGACAAAAAATAAATTGCAATCACAATAAAATAAGAAGAAACATAACTTTATTGATAAAAAATGTGGGTACAATTCTGTTTCTCCCTTGATTCTACTATCCTAAGATTTATCCATGATTCGAGGGCCGTTAATGGCGTATTTCTTGCATTAGGATGATTTAGATTTGACCTTTATATGAATATTCCATCAATTTGCGGAATATTCGAGATTTTGATCTCTTTATGGAATTTTGGAGATGCCTTTTAAGGGAGTTTAGTACACTTTATATAGGCATGAACTAAGGTTTATGGTTGAGTAGCCTCCAAGAATCCTAATTGGGATTGAACACACCTTGTAGAGTCCCAATTTGAATTGAACACGTCTTGTAGAGTCCCACAAAATTTCAATGTCTACAATTATAATTGCCGCATAATTAGTGCAATATTTATTCTACGCTATCAAATAGATAATACTCTTAATAAATTATGTGTGAATCTTTCACTACGATAAATAAAGGATTTATATTCAATAAGAAATTGCTAATATATATGTGTGTGTGTTTGTGTGTATTATAATTTATAACCAACATTTTATATAAATATCGTTAATGACATTAAGGAAAATCTATTGCAACTATTTGTCTCTTTGTTGTAATGTATGTTTTAATATGTATGCGAGATAAAATATAGAACATCAATACATGCATTTAGTATTATATAGAATACATAAGTTTGAAATTTTGGTTCCGACTCTCATTTCATTTGCGATATTTTTCTCAAGAATGTTTAATTGATATTTTCTTTTTCATAAAGGCCTGCTCTCTTTTGTAGGATCATAGACTTATAAAACAATTAAAAATAAAAAACAAATTAAAATATATTGTTAGATCAAAAAGTACCAATTTTTTTTAATGGAATTTGGCTCGTTGGTAAGGATTGTTTACATGAAAATACACTCAAAACATTATTGGTGAGTCAAATTCTACCAATTCCATCGGAAATTAACAATTTACTGATAGTGAAATAAACGAGGTGCTTGACGAACAAACCGGTTCGTACAAGTATCATGTAGTTGATGGTGAAATAGTCGAGATAGAAAAAACTTGTCCATAAAAATAACAAGTATTAGGGCTTGGCGAACCTGGTTGTCACGTAAATTTAAACGGCTTTTATATTAATATTAGTATTCTGTCTAAACTTTAATTTATTTTTACAGAGTACCAAATAGATAAATATCGATGTATCTTATGATAAAAATAATAATACTTTTGTTGTCGTTATTATAACAACGATTTGATAGCTCAGATTATGAAATTTTACTCTATATGTTAGTATAATTGTAAATTAACAATAAAAAATTAGCAAATTTCAAAAGTTACACCCATTCAAAAGGAAATGTAAAACAATTTAGATTTTTTTTTTGTAGTAATTGAACTACATTTTTATAGAATATATTTCATATATCACTAATATGATGAGAATAACATGAAATGATGAACAAAGAACAACAAACATGTAACTAGAAAATGTAATTAAAAGACAAGACGATAAAATAGGTGACAAGAAAAATAAAAAGCATTGAATGCACAATCAACATTCTAAGGATGTCCAACATTTTCTTCTCCAGCATTGTTATTAGCAGCAACTTCATTAACTTGTATCTTCCTTTGTTCAAGTTGAACCCTCTTAACAACAATTAACTTTAACAAACCCTTTGTTTCCCCAACATTTACTTCATTTAAGAGTTTGTTTCCCTTGAAAAGTTCATTGAAGAGGTTCTCCATTTCCATCTTCTCAAGAGTTTCCTCTACTTCTCTAACTTCTTCTTCCCGTTTTTTCACAATTGATTGAAGAAAGTTGTTATAATGACTTACCTAAATAGATGTAGTTAAAATCTAAAAAAAAACCATCTTTAAGTTAAGTTTATGGAAAGTTAGTATCAATTAGTTATTGCATTAAGATTTTAGATATCTAAGTTTTTAGATAAAGTCCAATAAATATAGATTTTAATGTATTACCATTCAAAAATAAAATAATTATGACGCTCCAAATACTACTAGTCTATAGTATATGGGATTCTGTTAAAAACAAATAACTACATTAAAATCTATATCAGTGTTTTAAAAAACTTTGTTGGGACTCGCCTCGGGGATCACCCTAGGGCAGGACTCTAGCAAAACGCCTTGAGACTCAAGTGTGAGACTTAGTTCAGTAAGACTTACGCCCTAAGCAACTGTACGCCTTAAGCACGCCCAACGCCCAACGCTCGAGGCTCGCCTAACAGATCTTACACAAATTATGTGTTAAAATCTTTAGTTAACATCGTTGACCCTCACAATTCGTGAATAATTGAATGATACATAATAATTTTTAATCTATAGAGATCAAGAAGATTGAGAATAACTCAAATAACAAGTTTTAGTATTGCATCTTTCCTATTTGGTGAGTTTTTTTAGATTTTCGTGTGTTAATTCCCATGAATATTTGGTGAAATGGCTTTCGGACGAATTTTTTGAAAAAACTTTACGAGGCTCTCCGTAAGGAGTTGGGGGAGCAGTACGTATAGCCTCACCATTATCCGTGACATTTTTGGGCATTTAGGAGCCATTTTATAGAAATTAGATGATTTTTTCAATTTTTGATGTGTGTTAGCCCATGAATATTTAGTGAAATGGCTTCCGAATAATTTTTTAAAAAAACTTTACGAGACCCTCTGTAAGGAATTGGGGGAGCATTACTTATAGCCTCACCATGATCTGCGGTATTTTTAGGCATTTAGGAGCCATTTTATAGAAATTAGCTAGGCAAGTTTTTCAATTTTTGTGTGTGTTAGTTAGCCATGAATATTTGGTGAAGTGACTTTTAGACAAATTTTTTGAAAACAAACTTTACGAGACCCTTTGTATGGAGTTAGGGGAGCAGTACGTATAGACTCATCATGATATGTGATATTTTTGGGCATTTAGGAGCCATTTTATAAGAATTGGACTAGGGTTTAGGGTTTAGTCTCACCATGATTCGTGGTAATTTAGGAACCATTTTATAGGAATTAGCCAATTTTTTAAAAAATTTCATGTGTGTTAGTTCGCCCATGAATATTTGTGTCATGACCCAAAATGGATGTGATGACACTCGTATTATCCAACCAATACAAGTCAGCCTAAAATCCAAATAACACGATAATTGTGATAGTAAAACAAGAGAAAAAGTTTAACACCATAAATGTGAAGTTCGGTGTATTAACATCCCAACAATGAAGATACGTAGAGAGAATTTAGAAGAGATAAGAAGAGAGAAGATATTTTCATTGATTATTCAACTGAATACAATGAGTTGTCCTTTTATACACACAGTTAACAGCACATGCTTTACACACACATTCCTAACTAACTTTCTATAACTAATTCTGACTAATTAGCTTAATTTGTAATTACCATTAACTAACTTCTAACTAACTAGTTAATGTGTGGACTAAGGCACATTGATGCATTTACCAATCTCCTTCACACTCCCCCTCAAGCTTGGAGCTATGAAGACATTCTTCATTCCCAGCTTGGACATCAAATAAGTATGTGAGGCTCTCCCAAGACCCTTAGTGAACAAGTCTGCAGGCTGCTCAGATGAAGACAAATGGGCAGTGACAATCAGCCCTTCTTGAATTTTTTCTCTAGTAAAATGACAATCTATATTTATGTGCTTAGTCCTTTCATGAAACACAGGATTGACAGCTATTTGCAAGGCTGATTTGCTGTCAGAAAACAAAGTGACAGGGAGTTTGACATTTACTCCAAGCTCCTTGAACAAATTTGTCATCCAAATTACTTCTGCAACTGAAGATGCCATGGCTCTGTATTCTGCCTCTGCTGAACTCCTAGAGACTGTGGCCTGCTTCTTAGACTTCCAATAAATGGGAGAATTGTCATAGTGTACCAGATAACCAGTAATAGACCTTCTGCTATTAACACAAGCACCCCAATCAGCATCACAATACACCTTCAGAAGATCATCACCAGTGGTAGACATCATTATTCCCAACCCTGGTGCATGTTTCACATACCTAACTAGTCTCATGGCTGTTTCCATATGAGACCTTTTGGGGGAATGCATAAATTGACTCAAACTCTGCACAGCAAAAGCAATGTCTGGTCTGGTAGTTGTGAGATATAGAAGCCTTCCAATAAGTTTTTGATATCCAGTAGGATCTTCTAACACTAAGTCCTCAGAATTTGATGACACATGTTGATCAAACTCAACTGTAGTGAGTTTTTGATTCTGATCCATAGGAGTTGTGATAGTTTTAGCACCCGCAAGTCCCATGTCTTCTATTAACTCTAGAGCATATTTTCTCTGATGCATCAATATCCCCTCATTACTTCTTGCAAACTCAATACCCAAGAAGTACCTAAGTTCTCCTAAGTCCTTGATCTTAAAAGCTGTGTGCAGTGTTTCTTTGGTGTGTTGAATCATAGAGTGATCATTTCCTGTAAGTAACAAGTCATCCACATAGACCATGACCACTACAATCTTGTCACCATCCATCTTAGTAAACAAAGAGTAATCCCTTGTGCTTTGATGAAAGCCAGCTGAAGTTAAGGCTTTGGTGAGCTTTATGTTCCATTGTCTAGAGGCTTGCTTTAGCCCATACAAGGACTTTAAAAGCCTGCACACTTTCCCATCAGTCCTCTTTTGCCTTGAAAAACCTTCTGGAATGTTCATGTATACTTCTTCATATAGATCCCCTTGTAGGAATGCATTATACACATCCATTTGATATAATTTCCACCATTTGGTTGCAGCCACTGAAATAACAGCCCTGACAGTAACCATCCTGACCACAGGTGAACAGGTTTCGTGATAATCTAATCCTTCCTTTTGACTATACCCCTTTGCTACAAGTCTTGCCTTAAACCTTTCTACTTCACCATCTGCTTTATATTTGATTTTGTACACCCATCGACATCCTATAGCCTTTTTTCCTTGAGAAAGTGTAACAATCTCCCAGGTCTTGTTGTCCTCCAAAGCTTGTATCTCATTCTTCATGGCAAGTATCCATCTATCATCACTAACAGCTTCTGAATAGTTGGCAGGTTCAGTATCTGTGGAGAACTTGGCTATAAAACTTTGATATTTTGTGGATAAACCATTATAGGTTATGTTGTCAGCTATAGAGTACAAGCAACTGTTAGAGCCAGCCTTTAGCACATAATCTTTGTGCCATATAGGAGGTTTTGTACCTCTGGCTGACCTTCTACTCTCTCTTGCAGGTACATTATCTGACACAACTGAAGATGGAGGCTCAAGTTCTACATTTTCTGGCACAATTTCAGGTGGAGGCTCAAGTTCTATATCTTCAACATGTATTGCTGCAGGAACCACCTCACTAGGGGAACTGAATAAATCATTCACTGGAATGTGTGAATGATGAATTAAGTCATCATAAGAGAAGTGAGTGGTATGCTGTGAATCTACTTCAGTTTTCTGAAAAGGAAATGAATTTTCCATGAACACTACATCTCTACTAACAAACAAGGATCTGGTCTCAAGATCATACAACTTATACCCCTTTTGATGTGCACTATATCCAACTAATACAACTTTCACAGCTCTAGGACTGAACTTATCCTTCTGAGTAAGATTAGTGGCAAAACACAAGCAACCAATGACTCTTAAATGTAGAAAAGAAGGAAGTTTGTGGTACAACATCTGAAAAGGTGATTTTCCATTCAATACAGTTGAAGGAATCCTATTGAGAACATATACAGCAGACTCAATACACAGACCCCAAAACATATTTGGTAAGCCACTCTGAAACTTAATAGCCCTGGCTGTTTCTAAGATGTGTCTGTGTCTTATTTCCACCACACCGTTTTGTTGTGGTGTGTATGGACAAGAGCTTTCATGTACAATGCCATAATCTTGAAACAATTTTGTGCATGCATGGCTAAAGAATTCTCCACCATTATCAGATCTCAACCTTTGAACCTTTTTACCAAACTGTGTGTTTATTTCAACAAAGAAATTTTTCAACAACATCAATACATCAGACTTGAGTCTCATAAAAAAAACCCAAGTCCATCGTGTGTGATCATCAACAATGGTTAGAAAATACCTCATTCCATCATATGTTTCCCATTTATATGGTCCCCATACATCAACATGTAGTAATTGAAAGCTAGTAGTATACCTACTAAACTATGTGGAAAAGGCAGTCTAGTTTGCCTTGCAAGTGGACATATCTCACAATTATTCAAAGTAAAAGAACTATTCTTACTAAGATCTTGAAACATAGGTATCCTTTTAAGAACTTTCATAGGAACATGACACAGTCTTTGATGCCAAATAGTAGCATCTGCCTCCTGTGATACTGACCAACATTTGTTAAAGCCTGCCTCCTTATTTCCAGCTTGTGAGTACATAGTGTAGAGTCCTTCCTCTTCTTTACCAATCTCCCTCACCATCCCAGATGAGAGGTCCTGTATAACACAACAATGTGGATAAAAAGTTGCACAGCAATTCAAGTCCTTTGTCATTTGAGAAACTGACATGAGATTAAACTTAAAATCTGGCACACACAGAACATTTGTTAGAATATCACCTTCACCTAGATGATAATTTCCTATATGTGAAACTCTGGCTGATTCCCCTGTAGGTAGGTGCACCTGGCCTGCATTTTCTATCAGTCATTTATCCAGTAAGTGTGTATGATCTCCTATCATGTGATTAGAGGCCCCTGTATCTATTATCCATTTAATAGAGGCTGTCTGAGAATGAGAAAAATTACCTGCCATGTGAGCACTACCACTTATATTGCCATGTCCAGTAGCATATGAATCTTTGTTGCCTGAAGCACTTGTAGTATACATGTGTGATGCCATCATCCCTGGCTGTGGTTGCATATATTGAGACTGTGAGTAATCAGGCCTAGTGTGCATCTGCATGGGTTGGTACCGAGGAAAACTATTTTGTTGTTGAGAGGACATCAACATCTGATGGTGATCAAGTGATCCTGCAATGTTAGAATCCAGCATAGGAACATTACCAGAAATGGAACCTGTCACTGCATTAGCTCTCCTTTTCCCTTTAAAATCATCTGGATATCCAATTAATCTGTAACAATTTCCTTTCACATGACCAGTGAGATGACAGTGATCACACTTCTTCAACTTATTACAATCAGCCTTTGTGTGACCTCTCAGATGACAGAAATCACATAACAAATTTCCAGTGAAACTTCTCTTCTGTTTAGAGTGATCATCACCAGATCTAGAAGTATACATAGCCGTAGGATTAGATGCCTCCATTCTACTGGATCCTGCAACTATCCTTTGAGATTCATCTTGATTCACCATTGCATAGACTTGGTTAACAGAAGGTACTTGTGGCATCATTAAAATCTGACTTCTAGCTTGACTATAACTATCATTTAAGCCATTAAAAATTGTAATACCCTTTGATATTGTAAATGTTCAATAAACTCTCTAGATTTAGGGCAATCACATGAAGGATGGGGCATAATTGAGTCATATTCATCCCATAGATCCTTGAGTCTAGAGTAATACACAGAAACTGAAGATGTACCTTGAACAAAGGTGAAAATCTCTTTGTGTAGTTGGAATGTTCTAGAACTGTTGATTTTATCAAATCTCTCTCGTAAGTCTTCCCAAATCAGATTACTGTTTGAACAAAACAAAACACCACTGAGGAGATCCTTGCTTACATTGCTCATGAGCCATGATACCACAATGGCATTGCATCGATCCCACAATTTGGCCAAATCACCGGAAAATTGAGCTCTCTTCACTGAACCATCAATGAAGCCCAACTTATTCCTTCCTAGCAAAGCAAGCTTTACAGCTCTGCTCCACAGTGTATAATTGTCCGATCCAGTCAACATGATTCCAATTGAAAGTGAGCCAGGAGCATCTGATGGATACAAAAAAAGAGGATGATGATAATCGATGGTGGTAGCAACAGTCGCGGAAGCATTTTCCCCCATTGATCCTGATTCCGGCATGAAAAAGAACTAGAATTCAAAAAAATAACAGAGAGAGAAGAACGCAGTGAAGAACAAGTACAGATCCCTCGAATTCTTCACAGCAGGTGAAGATCCACACGATTTGCACTCGTTGAAGCTCTGATACCATGTGAAGTTCAGTGAATTAACATCCCAACAATGAAGATACGTAGAGAGAATTTAGAAGAGATAAGAAGAGAGAAGATATTTTCATTGATTATTCAACTGAATACAATGAGTTGTCCTTTTATACACACAGCTAACAGCACATGCTTTACACACACATTCCTAACTAACTTTCTAACAAACTAATTCTGACTAATTAGCTTAATTTGTAATTACCATTAACTAACTTCTAACTAACTAGTTTATGTGTGGACTAAGGCACATTGATGCATTTACCAATCTCCTTCACAAGAGATGCAAAACTCATGACAACTTAAATGACCCTAAAATCTGGTTGTCACGTGTACAAGCCTCTTGTGTATAACAATAGAAATGAAGAAAATATAAGTCTCAATGTCATTGTTTTTATAATATAACAAGTCCATATAAAAGAGTAAGAGGTTCTTTCAAGAAACATGCACCTATATACCTCTCAACTCTCCACAGTGAAGCCTCAGACGAAGAAAGGGAGAATAATCATAAAGATTCGGGTACGTAATTACTTACACAAGTATAAAAGCAAAGAGTGAGTTTCAAACAACACAATACTCAATAAGCAAATTACTAAATATGAAGTAAAGCAATATAGAATACAAGTACTCCAAACACTCCAACCAAACCTCCACACAACTACAACATGCACAGAATCAAACTTATCTAACAATTCATAATTAATAAAGCACATATCATGAATACCAACTCTTCAACGCATACAAGTCATCAACACAAAATTATAATCATTAAGCATAATTCCCCACATAAACAAAAACAAGCTAAGGTACTCAATAATAATGATGTGTAATGCAATGAGATTAAATGTCAAATATAGTGATGTCTGGCTATCATACGATAAACATCAGCTTAGTATCAAATTGGAACTCATGAGGGACTCACAAGGTTCATATATCCGCCGAAATCATTTCCCTTCAACATATCTCACACGCTAGAACCATTTCTCTTCGGCATCGCCGAAACTATTTCCCTTCGGTATCATCATCACAATAGATCTCATCACAGTGATTCATAACCAATGAAAATAGGCATGTTCACACAAATCATGAAAATATGATGAATTTCACATCAATACATAGACCATATCAACACAATCATGATACAATCCCAATAATGAATCAATCCAAACATTCAAATTATCCATAACACTTTACACATCAATATCATCAAGTTGTCTTTTTATCACCCTCTTTCTTAATTATAATCATCCAATGTGAACAAGTAATTCCCATCACTAAATCTCATTACTCCTCAATACATATAATAAGGAAATATGAGATTCCATATACTTAAAAAAGGTTAAGAAGTTCACTTGCCTCAAACAATCAAACAATCACTTCGGGCCTTGAGTTTTCCCTTTTTGTTGAGTCTCCAAATTAATGCAATCTATTCAAATAAATAATCTTAATAAGATTTTGAAACTAACAACACTCATAAAAAGTATTTTGGAAAACGGGGTCAAATCGACCCAAAAGATCCAATTCTGAAAATGATGGATAATTCTGGAAATTTGTATAAAATCACCTTACCCAAAGATTTTGGAATGCAATAGTTAAAATCTCATTGAAAACGAGTTGAAATTGTGTTCAAAACTCTAATTTACTTAAAACCTAAGTTCATGAGAAAACCCCCCCAATACTCTGGTTCGAAACCCCGACTAGAATCTGAAAATATTTCTTCCAAAATATCTTATCTGTAACACACCAGAATTTTTTTGAACTGAGACTCGAACCGTTCTTCGTAGTGAGTGAGATTTTATCAAGGGATTTAAATTTTTCCTAAGTGTTAAGGTTACTAGATGTAGTGTAACATCTCGCACCTAGAAACAACTAGAAAGAGTTTAAAATCTGAAAATACTTATTTTTGGAAAGAATAAGAAAAATCTGGAAAATTTGTCTATGTTAGAAAAGTGAGTTTTGGTCGTTTTCAAACGACCATAACTCCTAGCAGTTTGAGTACTACCTCTTTTAAGAAAAAGATGAGTTTTGAGAAGAGTTTCTAAGACATGATTAGTATGACAATCGAGTATGTCATCAATGTTTAAGCAGTATGGTAGCTAGATATACTATCAATGTTTATGCAGTATGACTTCCCGAGTCATCAATTATCATATTAAAATATGATTTTGATATGTTTTTGGGAAAGAGTTTTCAAGAATAGTTACCTTTTTTAAGAGGGTAGTTTGAGCATTTATCTCAAACCAGGGAAAGAGTTATGTTTTAAAACATATGAGCTGAGTATATTTTGGGAGTAGTATTGAGCACCGCTATGGGGACGTGAATTCATAATAACTCAAGTCTCCTTAAACTATGTAGCTATCATGGGTAGAAATGATCATACTTTTTAGATGATTCCTTAGTGCTTTTTAGCATAGACTAGTAGATCTACTTAGTTAAGCCGTCCTATATGAAGGCAAAGTATAGGACAATTTTGGCAGCGTGGGCAAGACGTTGTATCATCACTTAGGCTCATAGTGGTGGTTGTCGGTTAGAGAAACTCCCACAAAGTTATATTGTATTTTTATATACATGCTGAGTATTTCTTTTTCAATACATTGAGTTGCTATCTACAGTTTTACAGCTTTTCGTATATATTGCATCTTTTTCTTTTGTTTTATCCTTGAGTATCATAAGTTGAGTATTTCGAGTTGGGTATCTTGAGTTGAGTGTTATGAGTTGAGTACCTTCGAGTTGAGTATTGTGAGTTGATCTGTGCTTCATTTTGTGGAGTACCTTATTGTTGAGTTTCACTGAGTTGAGAACCTTATTACTGAGTTGAATATCTTATCCTTGAGTACTTCTGAGTTGAGTAAGTTTGAGTACTTTTGAGTATTCCTTGAGTTGAGTAAGTTTGAAAAGAGGTAAGTATGTTTCTTTTTTATCAAGTTCAAGCTTATGTTATGTTTTATAATTCCCTTTACATGCTCGTACATTTCACGTACTGAGCCATTTGGCCTGCATCTTTTCATAATACAGATCCAGGTATTCAGGATCATCAACAAGAGCTTCGTTGATTCTACATGGATTTCGAGTTAGCTATGGTGAGCCTCCTTGCTTCCGGAGGGTTCCACTTTTACATTCAGTTATATCAGTTGTTAGGAGGTCGTGGCTCTTGTCCCGACTTCCATCTTTGTCATTTAGAGGCTTCATAGATAGACTGTAGAGTTTCAGAAGTCTGTTCATTTATTTTGTTAAACGTTTTAAAGACTTAAGTTGCCTATTTTATGGCGAGTTGAATATATTCTTTTTATTATGAGTTGTTCATTTGAGTTAAAGTTTTGCAAAGTTGAGTTTATTGAATTTTATTTCAGTTTTTAAGTTTTTGCATGCTTAAGTTAATCTTCCGCTTTTAGTCAATCAGGATGAGGGTTCGCTTGGGAACCAACAATGGTTCTTGAGTGCCGGCCATGTTCAGGGTGTACTAGACTCGGGTCGTGACATTATCCATGCTTAGGAAAGTTCAAATATGAAATTTCACAACAAAAAACAGAGTTAAAATCAACCTTAAAATTCTCAATTTATCAAACTTTAACTTTATCGGGAAAAAACCCAAATTCCAAAGTTTATAAGCGGTTACTATGATGAAAATAATTGATGAATCAACAAATTTATGTCAAAATCAGCTTACCCATAACATAAGGATCCTAAATATATATTTTTCATAAAACTAAGTCCAAATCGTTAAAACCCTAATTTCCCTTGAGAAGTACACATAAGGAAAGAAAACTAGAAGAAGAAATCATGAGAAAATGTTGAAATGAGGATTGGATACTAACCCCCATATTAAATCGAAAACAATGCCGCAAGAATTACTCTATTCTGAACTCTATAACTCCCAATATTCTAAAATATCAAATGAACACAGTTTGAAATTTAAATACCTGTACAACAATATTTATAACAACGCACCAGTAACTAAATTTTCACTAAAAAAATCATAACTTTCTCATACGATAGCGAAATGATCCGATTTTTTTCTTAAATGTCTTCAACAATGATACAAACCTCTGTTCCATGCTTGTTTTTCTAGTCAAATATAATTTCTACTCAGTAAACAATTATTTCATGTATCACGATAAAAATTCAATCTCGACTTAGCGAAAATGCACCAAACTTTACAGATCAGTCCTATAATTGATGATCGATATTTTAGAAGTTTCAAAATAATCTTTCGATCTGTAAAACTAATAAAAAACCATTTAGTTGATACAAAATGTTGAAACAATGTCAAGGCACCGAAAAAGCTTAGAAACTCAAACAAAAATCATCCAGAACCTCTCAAACACAAACCAAATATGCCTTTTTTTTTTTAACTTGAAATGATTTTTCAGATTCAATGGAATCATCAAACAAACAAGATCACCTTAACCCGATGTTGATCAAAGTCAACCTTAACTTAAGAATCTCCAAATTTTCAAATTAGGACATGAAACTCAGCCAAAAGGTTCGGAAACTGAACTAATCCTTCAACTAGACCATTTGGACCTAGTGGAATCATCAAAACTCGAAAACAACCTTTCTAACCTCAAGCATTGACTAAAGTCAAACTTTAGCCTTAACTTTTCCCACATCTCGTCTAATAGATCAAAATCAAACCAAAACTCTTTAGATCCAAACCAACAATACGTCTAGACCAGATACCATATTCAGAAGCTAACCAAACTATCGGAATTTCATTTCAAGCTTCCTATCACCAAATGTTGACTTTGGTAAACTATCTTATGCTTTCAACTTTCAAAACACAAAAAGTCTTCCAAAACACATCTCAATACCTCAAGACTGCGCCATTAGTCCTCCCAACCCAAATGTCACGTTCCAAAGCTGATGGAACTGATTCCATTCTGAGACTTGTAGCTCTAGTTGTTACCAAAAACCACTTTTAATAACTTTCATTTTCCATAAAACTCTAAAACCTTCAAAATAACTTAACTCTCCAAAACTCTAATACTTTCAAAAATCGGAACTTCACAATCAAATTTCAAAACAAACTTCACAAACTGATCAGACAAGGCTCGAGGCAACTATTAGGAGGACTAAAGTGATAATTTTCTGAAAATTTTCAAAAATGACCTTCAGGGTCATTACAATTTGGTGAAATGGCTTTCAGACGATTTTTTTGAAAAAAATTACGAGACCTCTGTAATAAGTTTGAGGAGCATTATGTATAGACTCCCCATGATCTGCTGCATTTTTTGGTCATATAGGAGCCATTTTATAGGAATTAAGCGATTTTTTTCAATTTTTCATGTATGTTTCCCCATGAATATTTTGGTGAAATGACATTCAGATGATTTTTTTGAAAAAACTTTACGAGACCATCTGTAAGGAGTTGGGGGAGCAACACGTATAACCTTACTATGATTTGCGGCAGTTTTGGGCATTTAGGAGCCATTTTATAGGAACTAGGTGATTTTTTCAATTTTTCATGTGTGTTAGCCCATGAATATTTGGTGAAATCATGACTTCCGATCGATTTTTTAATTTTTTTTTATGAGATTCTCCATAAGGAGTTGGGGGAACAGTACTTATAGCGTCATCATCTTCCACGATTTTTTGGGCATTTAGGAGTCATTTTATAGGAATTAGGCGATATTTTCAAATTTTCGTGTGTGTTAGTCCATGGATATTTGGTGAAATGACTTCTGATCACTTTTTTTAAAAAAACATTTCGAACCCCTACGTTAAGAGTTGGGGAAAGAGTATGTATAGCCTCACCATAATCCGTGACATTTCAGTATATTTATCAGAGGAGATGTTTTGGTCATCAAACTAAAAGTAAGATATTTATTTCATTCTTAGTTTATATGTCTTGATCAAACTTTTTGAAAAAATAACAAAATTCTATAGCAAAAATTGTTATAGAAACATATGATATAGCTATTTGTTTCTCGCAATCAATTTATTGTTTAGTTTATATGTAGTTCTAGAAGCACCAAATCTTCACATTAGTGTTGTTATATTATATATTTTTTTTATAACAATATTTTGCTATAGCAGTCAAAATTTTCTTTTAGACAAACGATGTTTTAGAGAGGTTTGATAATTGGTTGCATATGGGATGAATAATAAAGCAACTATTTTCTATCAACCAGGGTAAAATAAAAATTAAACTTCAAGGTGAAATAGTTTTTGTTACTTATCATAGAAAAGGTAAATAAACATAGTTTAAAAATTCAATTATAAAATAGTTTAAATATATGTCCCTTCTAATTAAAAACTTGAGTTTCCAGCTTCATCAATTTGCACTATGATAATCCTTCTCTCCATCTGCAAGTTCAATTGACATCTTTTAATAATATTGAATTAATTCAAAAATATCACTAATTAATTAAGTTGTGATTAATTAATTTGTGTTTAGGCTGTGTACATACCCTAGCATAAGCTTCCAATTGGCTTTGTGTAGTTGAAAAATCATTCTTTAACAACTCCAAGGTTAGGGAAAACCTGAAATTATATATGTTTATGTGAACCAGACGTAGTTGGACATGCATTTCACTTGAAACGAGAAGCAGATCGGATAATTATATTAATGGTTGCTTACTTCTTTTTGTTTCTTTCATCACAAGCACGAATGAGAAGCATGCATGTGGAACTCACTAGCACAGAACCAATCCTACACCATCAACAATAATTAATATATAATACTAATACTTTCAATTTCACATTGGCAATGTTAAATAAAATTAATTACCTAATAAGAAATACACAAATTAATGTAGAACTAAATGTTTCTCAATTGATGAATGAAGGGTTTTGGAGTATGATGTTCAAAGTATCTAATTTTTTTTGTGTGGGGTTCAGGTTGTTATAAACCTTTGATTTTTAAAATAAAATAAAATTTACGTACATAAAAGGAATTATATATATCAACATAGGTAATAATTCAAAGTATTTATAAATGAGTTTGAGAAAATCATAACCAAAGATGGTTGTTTGATTCCTTGAATTACAAGACTCTCACATGCGGCGAGATGGCGAGAGTAGAGATGAAATACTTTTATAAACATGAAATCTTTCAAATAATTTTCACAACATAATATAAGAGAGAAAGAAGGCATTCAAAATGCCGACTATTATTATATATATATATGCATTCTAGTATAGTAAAACTGATAATTACATGGCTCTATACTAAGTCATGAGAGACAGCGAAGACAAAAGCCAATGAAAGTTAAGAAAGAACACATTAGGGTTACAAAGTTACTTATCTGTGTACAAAAGAAAACGTGTTGTTATACGCCTATACATAGTAACTACTTCAACTTAGAATAGACTAGACTATAAGAAATGAAGTTTTAAACTATATGGACCATAACTACCCAATGAGTTAGAATTTTACCAATTACTACTAATTAAGGGATTCCAAGAAAATAAAAGGAAATTGATTTTGCCACATTGGTTGGTAAATAATCCAAAGTTTAATGTAAGAGGATAAAGCTAAATAATAAAAGTTTTGAAAATTTTTATTACAAAGATCAAGTGATTAATTAATTAATTGTATATATAGTTTTAGAGTAAATTAATCACCCTATTCTTTAAAAAATAAAATAAAAAATTACCTTATACTTTTGTCTTTGACAAGTTCACATGATGCAACCAAATGAGAAAAATCAACATTAGGAGTATCACTTCAAATGATCAACATATAAGAAAATATTTGCATGAGATAAATTAATTATAGAGTCCATAAAGTTATTATAGAATTAATAAAAATGATGTATTTTTTAATTAAAATAAATAGATATATGTTTTTTTTATTACATGTCATTTTTCATTTGTGATAATATAGCTTCAACTTCAGGACAATATTCCTCAATTGTTTGAACTACAGATTCAGGATCTTGTGCCCTCTTTGAAATCATCAAATGTTCAAATTTATTATTGATCAAACCCTGCATAAAGACAATTAAGTATTTTAAGTCTAACAAATAAAAAATTCACTATATTCTCCGTTTCAATTTGTTTATCTTATTTTTCATTTTAAATTTATTTTAAAAAGAATGTCTCTTTCATTTTTTGACAACTCATTAGTTTCAACTTTTGATATGCCATGTTTAAGACCATTGTACCAACATATCTTTAGCTTAAGACCACACGATTCAATATATATTAAAGAAATGAGTTCAACCAATATAGAAATAGAGACAAGTTAGATTCTACCTTTTGCAACATTTGATTAAGAAGTGACAATTGGATTTCCTTCAAAATGCTCAATGCCATTTGCAAGCTGAAAAAAAAACAAAACTCAAGTCAAAGGGAGGTTAAAAAAAAAAAAAAAAGTTTAGGGACGAAGTTAAAATTTTGAATATATGAAATTCAGATTTCAGAAAAATTAGCTAATTTACCGAATTTTGAATAAAATATTTGTATATATTAAATTAATTTTTAATCATAAATATAAATATTGAAAATAAATTACTGAATTTAATAAAATTCATAAATAGAATTGTAGATCCACTCCTGATTGCATGATATGAATGAGAAAAAAAACCACAACACAAAAAATAAAAAGAAAAAAAGGCTAATTTTAGACATCATCAACTTAATAAACCAATAAAATTAATCATTCTCTCAACAGTAACAAAAAATTGTTTTATATAAATACATAAAATAAATGAACTGATTCAAACCTCAAAATAGAAATAAAAAGACTCAACAGGAAAAGTGTTTTTTGTGAGTGACATGGTTCTAATTAATATTCTAACGTCATTTAATGTATAAATCCAAATATAATAATAATAGATTTAATTACATTTCAGTTACAAAAGAAAAAAAGATTAATTTTGATTTCTTGTGATTTTGCATTGACCAGTCGTTTGTTTTATTTTAACTATATATATGAAGGGATTGTTATGAATAAATTTTAATAAATCTGATTATATGAAACAATTATTAATTATTAGTTTCACATCTTATATATTTTTTGTGATATATGATTTTACATATTTAATATTTAACATTTAATTAATTAAAATGTGTATTTTGACTATTAAATAGCGATCGATTATTAAAAAAATGTGTTAGATGTAAAATATTTAGCAGTAAATTTTGGTCTGGGAAGCTTTAGAGGTAGTACGTTGGGCTTGTGGAAGTGCACCTAGATGTTAATTATAGAGTTGTCATAAATTTTTAGTTCTTACACTCAAATAGTTTTAGGTAATTAAATTCAATCAGTGTCATCATTAGAGTAAATATATCCTTCGTTAAAAAAATAAAATAAAATATTTCAATTCAATAGGAATTTGGTTTGCATATATATCTTTATTGTCTAACAAATTATGTATTTATATTTTTTGTTACTAGATTTATATTTACTAAAATAAAAAATAAAATAATCTTAAACTGATTTTTTTTAAATTTAAAAAATGTCACTTGACTTTAAAAAATAATTACCTCGTCTATTATTTATTTTACCTCTCCAAACCCAATCTGAATGGCTTAGACTTAGGACGCTTGTGTCACGGACTTCGAGTTCTCACTAATGCTCATTTGTTTAGGACGGTGGCAGGACATGACACTTGTCTGACTAAACAAGATCATCATTAAGACCACATGATGATGTTGTAATAAAAGAGGAATTGAGTTTTTTTTTAGTTGAGTCGGGTCTGAAGTGCAAACAATTGAGGAATATTGTACTGAAGTTGAAACTACTTTATTACAAATCGAATAACTAGTACATGAAACTTATATTAAAGCGCGTAATTATTTCATGATCCCAAAAGGCAAAAGTACTCATTACCCCTCTGAACTTGAAGCTTTTTATACGGTGTATACCTAAACTAAATTCCGTTTTAATTACCCCCTTGAACTTGTTTATTCCTCCGTCATGTACACCTTTTTGTCCACCTGGCGTAGGAATTGACAACACACTCTACTAGGCGCGTGAGGAAGTGATTTTTTGCCACATCACAAAGCTACAACGGTAAAAAATCGTAAAATCTCCATTTTTCTTTAATATTTGGCATATTTTAAACGAAAAATAGGGCAAAATGTAACTGAAAAGTAAATGAAACAAAGATTAACACTTACTTGGTAAGAATTTCAGACAAATTTGAAATTTAATCGACCAACTTCACGTCTAGAAAAACCCAAATCCAGAAGGAGTTCCGCGAACTCAGCCCTTATTCAAAAATTACTTTTAAACAATGAATTTTAAATTTAAGAAATTTATTTTTTGCAATATTAATTTATCTAGGTGGCTATTATTTATCCAGGTGGAAATCCACATCACTACTTTTGCCAGCTGTCGCACGCGTGTAGTCACAATAGGAGCAGGTGGACGAAAAAGGTGTACGTGATGGAGAAATAAACAAGTTCAGGGGGTAATTAAAACGGAATTTAGTTTAGGTGTACACTGTATAAAAAGCTTCAAGTCAGGGGGGTAATGAGTACTTTTGCCATCCCAAAACTAGCTAGTTCAAACCATGCTATAAAAAGTATAGTTTAATTTATGTAATTATGTCTTCAACAGCTTAAAAATATGACCGTTAGGCTAATCGCTTCACAACCCCAGGGATGTGAATATTCATGAAGTAATCCTCCCAATTGATGCAACTTGGATCAAAATTGAGCTCATCGTCCATCTTGCATTCTTTCATTGCCATTCTCAACCTTTCAGTGTTAGAATCATCAAAGCTGAATAAAGCATAAAAATTATAAGAAATAATATATGATAAGTTGACAACCAAATAATGCTTAGAATCTACGTTATATATATCGTCAGTCTTTTACACTATCAAGTCATCTAATTTACATGATGTAGTAGGTATTCTGGTTGTCTTATTTTCAACAGTACAAATCACACATGTTATATTAAAGAAGCTTACATGTATATATCTTTTGGATCATCTGATAGGGTAAAGTATCTATTACATCGACGTTGGATATAAGTACTTAAATAATTATATGCACCGACATTATAAATATTTTTTAATCATAAGTCATCTTTTATTTGTTATAGCAGGTAATATGTCTTATTTTTAAGATTTCAAATCCTACACTTTGGAGGCTATTTATCATGTATATATCTTTTGAATGACCTAAAGTGTAAACTGACGATACGTATAACTTAACTCTTAGAAATTATATCATGCACATACCTTCCATGAAAAATCAAGTAAGGTTTGTAGAGTTTAGATAGACGTATGTCCATATCAATCTTCCTTTTCAAATTTGTGTAGGTTCCATCAATAAGATAATACCATGTCAATACATTTGCCAATTGTAGTACCTAAAACATGTGAAAGAACAAGTTATTAGTGTTATAATTACCAAAAAAAATAGTGTTAATGTGAAAGCGTAACTTTATTAGCATTAAATTAAGTAGCACTTTTTAGGAACACATTTAAGGTTAATAACCATAAAGGTCATGTTTACTTAACACTTGAGAGAAAATTCTAGATTAGTTACTACTAAGTATAAACTCAAAAGTATATAACTTCCTGTTTGATTGATTAATATAAGTACCCAAAACCCAACAATTGAGAATAGTATTAAGAACATCATGTCGAGGAATGTGGTAAGATGAATGAGATTTCGCTATTCCTAATCAGAGGTCTTTCGGGCTAGATCAACCCAAAAAACCTTAACATGGTGTGATATTATTCGCTTTGAGCCAAGTTGTAACATCTCGCAATTTGAAATAGCTAAGAAGAAGCTAAGAACTGAAAATAGTCATTTTTGGAAAGAATGAAAAAAATTTGGAAAATTGTTTTAGTTAGGAAAAGTGAGTTTTTGGTCAACTTCAAACGGCCATAACTCCTAGCTCAGGATGATTTAGAAGTAGCTATGGATATGGTTGGAAAGCTCTTGGAGAGATCTTTCCAACGCCGCCAAGTTTGTGCAATTCTGAGTTCGTATGAGTGAGACTTGGGCTGTTGGATTAAGGAAATGTCCAATCCAAAATTTTAAGGGGTATTTTAGTCTTTTCATTGCCCTATTATTTTAATCCCTTTTTTTGGTGTTTAATATGGGTCAAATCAGATTTTAGTCAGTTTTAGAATTTGGGATTATACGCTTAGGGCTTGGAGAAAATAGAAAGGAAGAAAGAAAGGGAGAAAATCCAAGATTTCGCCAAGAACGTCAAGCGTTTGGAGTGGAATTCGTCGGGGGTGATCCCTATTAAGGTATGTGAGATCTTTTAGTGATGGGTTAGTTCACCCACACACCAACTTGTTTCAATTCAGCGATTTTGGGTTGTTTACAAATTAAAAAGAGAAGTTCTTGAAGGACATCGGTAAGTTCTTGATTGGTTGTGTTGTTAAAGTTTCTTGTTGATTTGATTCGTGTTTCTGGATGGATTTTCGAGTTAGATCTGTTGTAAGTTGAGAGTACTAATGATCCTAAGTGTTTGGGTAAAGAACTAGGGAATATTGGAGGGTTTAGAGATGAAAAACGAATGAGAAAAGTCGGAGTTCATCTGGGGAAAGGGTGGGGCGTCACGCCAGCCAGTGCGCCCCAAAAGGGGCTCTGAAGTTTGCCCCTTGGGGCGACGCGCCAGCCAACGCGCCCCAGCTTGCCCTCTGAAGTTTGAGGGCTGGCGCCCCGTGCCTCTCAGAGCGCCAGGGACGTCAGTTCTCCCCATTCGTTTCCCACCTTCTCGTACTTGTTCCTAAGTGATGTACCTATGTTTCTCAGTCGATTCCAACGCTCTAAGGTATATCTAAACATCATGAAATCATCCATGAACATGAGACCATGAACCTTGAATCCATAATTCAATTCAAGGAAAGTTAAGTTCAAAGTCTAGAAGTTAAGAAGCAAGTCAAAGCAAAGTTTCTTAAAGTTTTCAAGGGTCTTTAACAATGTTTTAACGTAGTTTTAAGACTTAAGTTTTGAAGTTAAGCAAGAGTAAAGCTATGGCTTGAAGTTCTTTTCTTCAAAGAGGTTGTATTCCCAAAGAAGTTTAAAAGAAATGTTTTCACATTTAAACAAGGTTGGAAACTGAGATTTCCAAAGAGCCTTCGAGCTAGTTTTCAGAAAAGAGTAATCGCTTTCTAAATGAAGCAAGAAGGGAAACTTTGATTTCCAACATAGCCTTTGAGCTAAGTTTTTGAGCACTAATCTCAAATCACAGAGGAAATATGTTTTTAAAAACATAAGAGCCAGTATATTTTGGGAGTAGTATTGAGCACCGAATTGGGGTAGCGTTAAAAGAACCCACAACCCCCATAGAACCATGTAGCCATCATGGGTAGAAGAGGTTCATACTTTTTAGATGAATCCTTTTCAAATTAGACTAGTGGATCCATTAGGCAGTTCAGGTTCTATACCTTTGGCCGGGTATAGGATGCTCTGGCAGCGTAAGGTTGATCGATGTATCATCACTATAGCTCTTATGTGATGGTTGTCGGTTAGAGAAACTCCCACAACAGTTATTGTATTTTTATATACATCAGTTCATTTGTATTTCTACATACATCTCAGATTTATTGTATCTTTGCATACACACAAAGTTTATAGCATGTTTTAAAACAGTTTTTCTTTATATTACACTTGTTTTAAATTGCTTTATATTGAAATGAGTCAATCAGGTTGAGTTGAGTTGAGCCAGGTAAGTTATTCAGTTTCTTTCAGATTTCCTTCTAGCCTATGTTGTTTAGCATTCCAACTCGCATACTCGTACATTCAATGTACTGATGCCAGTTGGCCTGCATCGTCTTATGATGTAGATTCAGGTAACCAGGATCAGCATCCAGCGTGCCGTTGATCTAGTCGAGCACTCCAGAGTCAGTAGTGAGCCTCCTTGCATCCCGGAGGACCCTTTTATTCATTTTTTTCCTAGTTTTCTTTATTAAGATATTGTGGGGCCTGTCCCAATGTTTTATTAAAAAATGTATTTTGACTGATTTTAGAGTCGCCACTTAATTTTTAAAGGAAAATTAAGAAAACTTATTTTTCAAAAGATTAAAACAGGGAAATCGATTGAAAATATTTAAAGAGGGGTTCGAGGTTCCTATTAATATTCTAGGAAGGTTTTTAAGGCACCTAGAATATCCGCTAATGTGCGGTTATCCGATAATTAATTATTTGGCTAATATATTTTAACTTATCTTGAATTGCAAAAGTGAACTACTTTATAGTTAGAACTATTTAAAAAGGGGGAAAGGGAAATATGGAACTACTATCTAAGTGAGACAATTCGCAAAATTTATTCTTTTAAGTCTTTTGAAAGATGATCGGTTTAGTTAAGTTGTTAAATTGAAATGAGCGTCTTTCGGGGATTTGAACTTTTCGACCCTAAGATTAACGACAAATACTAACAAGCCAAACAAACACAGTAAGGTAAAGAGGGAAAGAGGTTTGGGCCCAAATCTGGTTTTCCTGTTCGCCTGTGCCAGTATTTGGACCCATTTTCATTTTGGGCCTTTGGCCCATTTGAGTCACCTGCACCTGTCCTAATCTAACACAAATATAGAATGTTTTCTCTTTGGGTCAAGGCCCAATTCTTTCACCTGTCCTAACCTGCCCTAAACTTTAACATAAATAATGATAATAATTAAATAGGCTTAGGCCCAATAAATGACAAAAATACAAATTTTCTTTAAAGAAGAATGGGCCTCTTTAAACCCAATTCTTTCAACTTCTCGATCTGTTGCTTCTTTTAACTTCGGGATCTGTTCGTTGACTTTAGCGATTGACTGACTCAATGGAGGTGGCATTTGAGCCTTTATGGCTCTCTCGATATGCAAGGAAAAATATGGGAGTTCATGGTGAACTCGGACAGATTTCACATGAAACAAAATGAAAATAAGTAAGTAAATAACCATTAATTTAATGTAAGAAAGAGTCACGAAAATTAAGCTCAGATACTACTGCATTTTAACTTAAACAATCTAAATAGAAGACAAGGCATATCACAGAAATGGGCCCTAATCGACACATATGACACTCAAAGGACATTAAACAACTAATAATGTAGTTAAGATTGAACATATACAAAGCCAACAGTAGATAAAATAATGCGTCATCCCAAGATTGCCACTTGATAATGATTTAAATATGATCAATTAATGACCACATGCTAACAAACAGCCACATATTCCACACTGCATAGATTTGCACTTCTCATATACAATTTTATTTTTTATTTTCTTTAAAAGAAAAGACATATGAGGCAGTTGTCCAAAGATTTCGAACTCATTATAACAGAGAGCACATTTGAAGCTACTAAACTTGGTAAATGAAATTTAGACATTCCTTAATAAAATTAAGAACGAAACTCGATAAGAACCAGTGCTTTAATCCTATTTTTAAACAAAAGGTGTCATTGTATTTTAAAACACATAAGGGAAAAGCAATGCAGTAATATCATAACATTAATGCTCTCACAAAATCTTAACATTCAAACCAAATATCTATTAGCGCTAACTGGGAGAAAATCAAAACCAAAATAAGATAAAATCAAGACACTAGCAACTAAATAGCATATTTGACGGACAACTATCTATGAATACAAGCAGGTGCATTCATTTTCAAGAAGTAAAGAAATTGTCCCGTATCAAATACTAATCACACAAAAAAGCTAAACCTTTAGAAATGATTGAGCCTTCACGGCTTAAAAAAATGAACAATTGAAACAACATGATCCCACAAGGTAAAACTACTAATCCTAGCAGGCAAACAAAAGCTTATGCTAATGTAAATTTCAACACAGTCCTAAACTTGGGGCATGCTTAAAGAGACAAAGATCACATAATAGAAGAAACCTCATAAGCAAATTATACATCTCGAGCAGACATGAAGTCAGTCATAAGAGGCAAACAAATGGATATGGAAATTAGAAACAATCGATATTTACACCACAAAGGGAAACTACTTGGAAAAAAAACAAGGAAAGGAATTGAGAGCTCTATTGCATTTTTATAACAACAGTAGCGAACTTCAAGAAAGGACAACGGAAATTTCTATCATGGATATGAATAATGTTAACATGTAATGACCAAAACATGATCAAGAATATCTAGACAGAACGCATAAAGTAACTAGAAATTGAACAGAACAAAGCTTAGAAAAGATTTTACCTCTTTCGGAGCAGCAAGCCGGGACGATGACGAGCAGGGGGATGATGGCGAGTTCCACCACACAATCACGAACGAGACCGCAAGCGAAAGGCCTAGTTTAACCCCTTTTTTTTCGAATGTCTTCTTATATGTATTTTGTGACTAATTACTCAAACTATGTCTCTCTGCCTTAATTCAGAAAATTTTCCCACCCTAAAAGTCTCCAACCTTTAATGTGAAGAAGAAGAGGTGTTTTATAGAAGGGGATTTAGGTCGAAATTTGGGGGGAGAGGCGGGTGAATTTTCCGAAAAGCTTGGGGTAGAATCGAAATTCTCCTTCACCCCAAATTCAAAATTCTTGCTTCCAAAGTCGAGACCAAGCTGTTGTTGGTAGATATTTCACCCAAATCCCACAAAATCCGGAGGAGGGCAGCAGCGCGGATGGCTCAGATTGATCCAAACGTCCTTGTGCTCGACGTGGCGTCATCCCGTGCGAGCAAAGGACAACAAACGCTGCTGCCAGGACAAAAGCACAGGTGCTTTTCGCTGCTGCAACAGTGCTTTTTGCTGTTGCTTTCCGTGTATTTGTGAGCTGCTGCCATGTATTGATGTTTGAGAACATTGGAGCTGAAATGTGAAAGTTCTGGGTTCTTTTTGGGAATGGGCAATGGGCCGGGTTATGAAGTTAATTGGTTGGGTAGGGAAATTTGGAATGGGCTGCGTTGAATTGAAAAAGGGAACAAGAGTTGGGAGAAATGGGCTACCGAAAGAAATGAATGAGGATTGGGCCAATGGTTTGCAATTTGGCCAATTAAATTTTATTACTTTGCCAAATTGAGTTACTTAGCAAATTCGGCTACAATTCAAATAGGGTGAATTAACTTACGAGCTTCTCAATTTTAACGAAATAAAATAATTAACTTGATTATAAATTAATTATATTAAAAATAATAATAACAAAATATAAACTATTATATAACTAAACTAACAAACCAATATTTAATTAAAACTAGAATCCTTTTTGAGACGATTTTCGAATATTTATAAAATGTACTAATTATATATATAAAATTATATAAGAAAACATATTTATTATTTAAAAATTATAAAAAGCAACCAAAATTACTTTAAAATAACTTGAAAAATATTTTGAATTTCATAAAGCTAATTATTTCAAATCGTTCGAAATTAAAGAAGCTCGAAAGTTAATTTATATGTGAAGGTCCAAAATTGGGTGTCAACACCTACACCCTGGACGTGGCCGGCACTCAAGAATCATTGCTGGTCCCCAAGCGAACCCTCATCCTGGCTAACTACAAGTGGAAAACTGATTCAAGCATACAAAGCTTAAAACTGAAATAAAAGTTCGTAAAACTCAACTTTTCATAACTTTAACTCAAATGAACAACTTATAATAAAAATAATATATTCAACTCGCCATAAATTAGGCAACTTAAGTCTTTAAAACATTTAATAAAATAAATGAATAATACAGATTTCTCAACTATACTGACTATCTATGAAACCTCTAACTGATAAAGATGGAAGTCGGGACAAGACCCACGACATCCTGACTAAACTGAAAAGTAAATGAAATCATCCGGAAACAAAGAGGCTCACCATAACTAACTCGAACTCTCGGATATATCAACGAATCTCCTGTTGATGATCCTGAATACCTGTGTCTGCATCATGAGAAGATGCAGGCCAAATGACTCAGTACGTGGAATGTACGAGCATGTAAGAAGAATTCTAAAACATAACATAAGCTTAATCTGAAAGAAACTGAAGAACTTACCTGGCTCAACTCAACTCAATATAACTAAACTCATTTCATTATAAAGCAGTTTAAAACAAGTGCAATATAAAGAAAAATTGTTGAAAACATGTTGTCAATTCATAATCATAATATCATAAAAAGACAAACCATGCTCCCTCTCAAAGTCTACTTGTGCAATGCATGAATGAAGTTCCATACCCCCATTCACACTAAGAAGAACCCCTTGAGGAACCATGCTACTACTGTTGTGGGAGTTTCTCTAATCGGCAACCATCACTTAAGAACTATAGTGATGATACAACGCTTTACCTCACGTTGCCGAGGTCCATCATATACCTTGCCGTGATATAGGAAGCTAACTCACTAAGTGGATCCACTTGTCTATGCGTAAAGGATTCATCTAAAAAATATGACCATTTTCTACCCATGATGGCTACATGGTTTATGGAGACTTGAGTTAATATGAACTTGCATCCCCATATCGGTGCTCAATACTACTTTCAAAAATATACTTAGTTCTTTATGTTTATAAAAACAAAACTCTTTCTTTGGTTTGAGATAATTACTCAAAACTTATCTTAAAAGCTCTCTTGGAATCGATGTTCCCTTTTCTTTGCTCAAATGTGAAAACATTTATAAACTTCTTTGGGAATACATAGTTCCCTAAATACTTTTGAGAAATGAACTCAACTCTTAGTCTTTGCTTTACTTGAAACTTTCAGTCTTAAAACGATGTTAAAAACATTTGTGAAAGACTTTTGAAAAACTTTAAGAACTTATCTTGACTTAACTCTTGACTTTGATCTTAACTGCTTTTGATTTGACTCTTAACTGATCCTTGAATTGAATTATGGATTCAAGGATTAATATTTGTGATTGGAAGGATCTCATGATGACAAGGTAGACTCATGAATACATTCTTTTCATCCTCATACTCACTTGCTCGAGTCTTAAAACAAGTTACTAGAAGTTATAGAAGACTCCTCAAAAGGACTCAAATGGACTTTCTTAGAATGTTCGAAAGAATTCTCAAAACTTAACTCTTAACTCTACCTTGAATTTGAATTATGAATTCAAGGTTATGATCATGTTAGGAATGATTCTAGGTGTTTAGAAGTAGCTTAGAGTAGTTAGAATCGAAAAGGAGTGAAGGTGCACTTTAAACGAACTCAAATGGGGCAACCGACGACAAATTGGGTGGGGGCAGGAAACCCTGGGGCTATGGGTGGCGCGGGGCGCCAGCCCCTAAACTTCAGAGGTGGGTTTGGGGTGCTCTGGCAGGCGCATCGCGCCAGGCCCCAACCCAGAAAATTCAGCAAGTTTCTTTTCTCGTTTTCTCACCCTATTTCGCCTAGAATCAAATGGTTTCTTCCCCAATCACTTAGAATTGATTACTTAACATAAGTACACTCAAATCTACTCAATACATCCATTAAAACACTCACTTTGATCTCAAGAAATCATCCAAAACCCAACACAACAAGATTTAGAATGAACTTCAAGAACACCTATCAAGAACTCATCAAGAACTCTAATCTTTCAACTTCAAGAATGAAATTTCGCTGAAAATAATATGATTGGCGTGTGGATGAACAAACCCAACACTATAGAAGCTTACATACCTCTTAGGGATCAAACCCATGGCGAAAATCCGCTACAACACACAAGAATCTCAACGAACGCTTGATCCTCTCTTCTATTCTCCTCTTTTCTCTTATTTTCTCTTCTTGAACTCTCAACTAGAACCCTAGGCTAATTTTAGGATTATAAAACTGAACCAAATAGGATTATACCCTTAAAACCTTACTAAAAACGAATCAAATCTGATTGTGTAAGAAAAAGACCAAAATACCCCTCACTATTTCCGGCTAACTTTCCTTAACTGGGCAGCCTAACTTCAAAGTGCCACATCTCACTCATACGAACTCGAAACGGATCAAACTCGGTGGCGTTGGAAAGATAATTCAAAGATATTTCCTAAGGTACCTGGTAGCACACGTAACACATCCTGAGCTAGGAGTTATGGTCATTTGAAGTTGGCCCAAAACTCATACTTAGCTTAACTTGCAAAATTTCAGATTTTGCTATTTCCAATTTAATTCTTTTTGGAACTCGAGGTGCTACATCTAGTGACCTTAACACTTAAGAAATTTTAATTCCTCGGTAAAATCCTACTCTCAACGAAGGATGGTTCAAGTCTTAGTTCGAAAAGAATTTATGGGGTGTTACAAAAAAATGGTGTTATTTGCAATATTTTTTTTGAATTTCACAACTGATATTTTTTGAATTTGAAGACCACTTCGTTTCTTTTAACTATCAATTTTAATAATTGATGTGATTGTTTATTGTTGGATTACATTGACATAAGTTTATGCCGGGAATGAACCTTGTTGGAAAAAATAAAATTTCACCAGAAACTACAGTTCTTAAATTTGATTAAAAAATCTAACTAGATATCTGCATAATCGATTTTAATATATGATGATGAATTGTGGTAAAGTTAAGAAAGAAGAAGAAGGTAAAAAAAATGCCAAAAAACTATATTAAAAATTATTGATTGTTACAGTGTTTCAGATGAAAACGATGATGATAAGGGAAAGGAAGAGATGGCTAATGAAAAGAGAGAGAGGAGAGAATGGTGTATGGCAATAGGGGCGATGTCGCCGGAAATGGGTGGTGTTGGAAAAAAGTGATATGGCTAAAGAAGAAAGAAGAAGAAAGAGACTTTCTAAAAAAAATTAGCTAAAAATTGCCTCTTCACGCGCTCCTATGTATGTGTGTTGCACTCTCTTTGCCATGTCAGCGAAAAATGTTCAATAGATACTCATTTTGAACAATAAAAGTGTTCAATAGGTACAAGCCTTAGTTGAGGTGTTTAAATGAATTATGCGGACAACTTTAAGGGGCCACGCATGACTTAAGCCTAAAAGACACTATAAATCACAATAATTAGCAACTTAAAATATCTATCTATCTATCTATATTTCTCCTAATTTATGTGGTATAGATGAAATTTTGAAAGTTAACAAAAACTTTTTATATGTTTTCAAATATTTTAAGTTATTAATTATTATAATTTATAATACTTTTTACATAATTTTTTTATTTATATAAAGTAATAAAACAAAAAAAATTTAAAAAAACCATAAAATTACTAAATTATCCCTGACATACAAGAGGCATGTTGATAGCATTAATACAGTATGCATGCACATATAAGGATACGTGTATCAACTATAAAATGTAAAATATAGCTATATTTTGTAATTATCTAGAAAGCGTAATTATGGGGTATAATCAGTTACATTATGTAATTTTTTCATAGCTTTTAATCGGTTAATTGGTTCGGTAGCCTTTTATAAGTTTGTTTTAATTTAATGTTCGAATCATCAAATATTTTTATTTCTATATATAGGAAATCTAAAAACAATACAAGAGATTTTTGGGAAAAGTTATTTTCTTCTATTCAATACTACTTTAAAATTTGGCACTTTTTAATGCAAAAATAAAATTTAGACAAGATAGTTTTAGCTAAACTATAAAATAAAATTTAACTAAAAATAGTTTCACAAAATCAAGATTCCAAAGTTGTTCACGTTTTTGATCCTTTGGTGACTCGAAACTCAGAACCTTATGATTGAAAATGAAGAGTGCTTACCATCTGAACAACTCCCTCTCGTCGTACCCAATAATTCATTATAGATAATGGAAGGAAGGAAGGAGTTATGACATGAAGATCATAAATGTAATAGTGCACACCATCAAATATCAAAACATCCTTACATTTTGCACATCAAAGATTTATTCAAAGTTTCTATCTATCTATTTACAATTACAAAAGTGAATGAATTACATAAATACTAATGGTGAAAAAGGAAGTTAAAGCACCTCTTTAATGCTTCTCTTCGCGAATTCAATAGGAAGTTGAATGACAAAAAGAAAAAATAATAGCAAGTGAGCAACACTGTAAAACAAGTACCTGCAAATACAAATCTGCATAATGGATCATGAATTTCGCGCAGAATCTTCAAGCATCATCCCTTTCATACTCTTGGCCAACCAGATAGCTGTCTCCCTCGGTGAGACCTTGTTCTTGCCGAATGGTTTTAGAACAACAGCAAGCTCTTCTAATCTGTCTTGTTCCAGCAAGTCAGCAGATAGTTCAAGTAGACCTTCAAGTGCATCTGCTCTCTGTCTAAAAGACTTGACATCTAACATTTCCTTTACTGGCCTTTCCTCCTCTGCTGCTGGTTCTGGAGAATCTAATCGTTGTGCTGAAGAAGTAGGACTGCTGTGGTTTCTAATCTCCTTATTATGGACACCATCAGGGATATTGGAATTAAGAATCGCTGATCCAGCAGAAGTAGAAGCATTTGGAGCCCCAACAGCATCTCGACTGTTATTATCAACTTCATCTCTTACCACATTAATCAGTTGCCCAACATCTACATTTCTCTCCACGGTGTCCATCACTGAATGCTCACTACCCACTCGGAAACTACTGTGCCGTATGACATGTATGACATCATCAGAAGCTGGTGTAAGCTGAGAAGCAGCTGTTTTTTCAAGAACCATAGTTTTCGGAGCAATTCCCTTCTCTGACAACAAATTATTTAGAGCAGGTGAAAAAGGAGGGAGTGAAGGAGTTGTACTTTCAGTGGGAGTGCACAAGAGTTCCATTGTAATAAACTTGTCATCGTCATCGGATTTTGAAGTGACATCTGAGTGTGGTAGACTAGTTTGGCTGAATGAAACAGGGGGAGCAATGGGAGAGGCAATTTCTGTTGTTGAGGATGACACCTTCACCATAAACTTATCGTCCCCAGAGGATGTTGAAGTGGGGTCTGATAGAGGCAAAAGATCAGTCATAACATCAAGTCTGCGAGCTGTAGAATGATCTTCAAAGACGGACATTTCTTTGGAGCAAGGGAAGGCACTGTCAGTGGCCACAGTTGAATTTGATTTCTGATTGCAAGCACCAACATCCACAATGTGATGCTCGTCATACTTCTCGATGGAGCATGGTTCAGAATTCTTATTATCATGGGTTTCCCCTAAACTAAAAGCAACCTCCGAGTGAGATGAATTAGTGGTAGACCAGGAGGGCCTTGATCTCGTGGTTTCAGTTTCAGTAGCTCTTTCATGACCTTGGAGCATCTGCTCCGTCAAATTCATAAAAGGAGTTGTTGCATCATCACAAAGTTCAAATCCTTGAATTGATACAGAAGAACAAGCAGAAACACTACTTTCTGCTTGTGTTTCTTTTGAAGCTCCAAATGAAACTCTTCGAGAATGTTGCACGCAATTCTTTGTAGCATGTGCATGGAAGCCATCAGGCGTAGAATCAGGAGTCCTTTCAAGACATGGAGAATTGTCATTGGAACCAGACTTGACATTATTGTTAGGAGTATTTGAGACATCATGCCCCACTTGCTTGTTCCTTCTAGGGAATGATGGTCGTCTAGTAAAGTTTGGAGGTGTTCGCAATCTTTGCTTTGCAGGAAATCCATCTTCAGCAACATGCTTTGAAGGAGCAGGGGAGGAGATACCCTCATGTCTAGGTTTAGTCCTGGGACTGGAATCGATGACAGGCAACTGCAAGGAAAGGACACTAAAAATTTCACATACAAACCAATATGCAAATACTAATGAAGATAAGAAGATTAGATAGCTAATTACCTGATGCTTTAAAGCAGGCAGTCCATGATTCCTTTTGGTGGAATCAGATCCAGCCTTTGTTGATCCGGGAGATGGCGTCTCTGCATTGGGTTTAGAAGGAGCAACTGAACTTGGTTTTGGGACCTTTGGTGGTGCTTCAGTGTTAACTTTCTGTGCACCAACCTTTGGTCGGTTGCCCCTCATTGGGGAACTATGCTCTCTCATTTTTCCTTCTTTCACAGCCAGCATAATATTTTTTATTGCTCTAGGTTGCTTAGCTTCTGCTTCACATCTCCTCTCGTCGTCAATAATGTTCTTAGATTCAAAGTCATCTGTATCTTCAGGAAAAGTATCATCTCCAGGATCTTCGTCAAAGGAATGAAGTTGCCTAAAGTCAATATCATCATCAACAAATGCAACATCAACATCAGTGCCCCTATAATCATAATTGGAAGCCTTGCTTTGGATGTTTTTCTCCTTTGACTTCAAACTATCTTTATCACTACAGGAACTTGTACTACTTTGGCTTTCTGCCATATTCTTTCTTGAGTCACGGCCAGTAGTGAGAGGTTTTTCAGGATAGTTTCCTACATGAGTAATAAAGGATGGTCGGTATTGCTCAAGATACGGCCGCAAATATGGGTGCTTCAGGAGCTCGGAAGCCTGGAAAGGTTGATGTCAAATGATTGAATTATTAATCTGACACAAGTAAAGTAGGAGCAAGACATGGTAAGCTTACACTGGGACGATGCTCAGGATTCTTTCTTAGCATGCCCTTAATAAGTGTTTTCCTGTGAAAAACAATATATAATAGAAGAAAAGTGTATCAGTATCAAGATTGGAACTGAGATACATTGATAATTCAAACAACTACTTAAGCAGAGCATCTGTGGATTGCCGTAGTGTCGCACATACTAATCAATGAATTCCATTCAAGTTAAGCTTTGTATACTATAATTTACTTGTGTGTGGGTTATTCTATGTTATTAAATTTTCTACAGAAATCCAGTAATAAAAAAAGAAGGAATAGCACAATTAAACTCAAAAATCTAAAAAAGAGTTTTGACTTGACTTTCAACTGGAACATGGTACACAGAGGCTCTCCACAATTTACCCTGTTATCCAAACTGGAAGGGGACAACAACGAAATATGCTTCAGCCTCTCCAAATTAAGAGACAAAAATCCAGAAAGTTATGGAATTTCACTGCCATGATAATTGAAGTGGACACTACAACAACATACCCAGTGTAATCCCACAAGTGAGGTCTCCGGAGGCTAGCATGTACGCAGACCTTTCCCCTACCTTTGTGGGGGAGAGAGGCTGTACTAATTGGAAAAATACCTTTAGATTGAATACATTCACTACAGAGACTTGAGCTCATTACCCTAGAGAATATACTTAAACTTACATTCTGTCCTAAGTGTAATAGGAGAAAGTCAAATCAAGAACACTCTGTGAAAAAATGAATTGAAGGTTGTAAAAAGACAATATACCAAAGCTTGAAGATGTAACATCCGCCGTAAGGATCGGAAAGGATACACGATCTGATATTCCTCTGTTTCATATTTATTTATTTATTGTAACAACTTTTTTCTTTATAATAGGACTATACAGATCATAGTGATTTAACTTTTTTGTAGCACTTTTTTTCTTTAAATGATTCTCTTGACTTACAATAATAAGGATCAAGAATAACAAAAGCTTAGCAAAAATGTAAATTATGCTTGCAGAGACACGAACAAATGTCAGACTTACAAGGATGGAGAATAACATGATGGCAGAGGCCCAATGGATGATCTGTTAATCTTGCTTATCAATCCTGCCATGTCCTAAATCGTGATAAAAAAAAACACTTTCAGTCCAATCTTAACTTCAAGGAAGACAGATACAAGGAAAAGTTCATGGACGTGGTTATTCACTTATTTGCTTCAATAAGAAAAATGCACCACATTGCGAGTGTGTTGCAGATTATGTGAAACCAAAATATCTTTCAGACCTAAAACAGGTTACATCCAGAATTTTTCACAATACAGAAGTACCGAAATGCATTTATATAATGAACATAAATCCGGCATGTGAGTAGACCTTCAAGCAACAATGACAGCTGGATAACTTGGACTATTAAGGTCTCTAAAATAAGCAGTTTCACTAGTATTTGTGGTCCGCGTATGAAATTAGCCAAATAACAAATCGGGTAGCTCAATTTCTTTCTCATTAAAGACCCCAGGAGTTGCCATGAAAATAGAAGAAATAGAGGAGGAGAAAAAAATCTTACAAATGCTTTAAATGCAGGTCGATAAGCAGCCATTTCATACATACAGCAGCCTGGTGAAGAAATCATTTCTCATAAAGTCAGATGACATGTAGATGTTGGTATCTTCCGACAAAATCACAAATAAATGTGCATGTGGTACTTCATACAATGTGACACCATTGTCAAATAGCATTGCTTGATATAAATGCACTACTTTGATGGAGAGAGCATAAGATAAAGAAAGCTCCATACCTAGGGACCAAATATCTGATTTAAAACCATAAGGAATGTCAGCAAGAAGTTCAGGGCACATGTAATTGGGCGTTCCAACTACCTGGAATATTTACCAAAAACATCATCAGCATCCTAAAGAGTCTCTTTCATCCTAAGCTATTGCATAACTACTTGTAAATGACATCTCTTTCATTTTTCTTTTCATGTTTTATCCTTTAAGTGAACTTGAGGTGGGGGTCGACCACTCTGCATCCTTGGTTTGCTTTCTCTGTTAGTATCGTGTCTGTAGGTAGCAGCAACATATATAAAATTATAGTAATTATTATATATAATATGTCAATGCTTGAGTTTGTGCCTGTTTTTTTTCCTTAGATCACTAACTAATTAATATTTATGTCAAAAATAGTTAGCTAAAAGTAGCATATCACCTAAATATCTGTTCAAACTTCAATGTCATATTCTAAACAATTGAGAATGTCAACCAATTTGTTCTGTACTTTTCTACAGGTGCAAACTAAAGTTAGTAGCCCTATCACAAGTTTCGATAATGTCCATACCAGGGGCGGAGGCAGCATATACTTAGGGGGTTCATCCGAACCCCCTTCGGGGAAAAATATTACTATTTATACATGGTTAAAATTATTTTTTAGGTATGTATAATAGATGTTGAACCCCCTTCCAGTAGTTCGTGTGTTTACTTCTCAGATTTTGAACCCCCTTATTAAAAATAGTGGCAGAGCCACTGGCTCCATAACAAACAATACTAATAATGGGACCTATAGTGCAGATTTTTGCACTTCATTGGACAGTAATTTAAAAGGCAATATATGTATCAGACACATACTGAAGAAGCCAAGTCATCTGCCTTCAATGTTTTTGCAAGCCCAAAATCCCCTGCAACAAAAAGTATTGTCAAAATTTGACTTGCATTCATCTCAACTTCATTGAAAAACACCTGCATGAACTTACCAAGGCGAACATCTTGTTCCTTGGTGAGAAAGATGTTTGAGCACTGCCAGAACAGACGTAAAATTATCTTAGGAAATTAGGAGAGAACAGTAAACACCAACATATTAACAAATATCAAATTGCATACTTTAAGGTCACGGTGCAGCACATAATTTGAATGCAGATATTCTACCGCCAGTAGTAGTTGAGTGAACCACTTCAGAAGTTTCTGCAAACATAAACTTCAATGGTCAACAAACAAAATTATTGATTAATTGAAGTTTATTTTAGATAACTCATACAGTCCACCTATGAAGTGAACAATTCATCTTGTAAGTTCTAATTGCTATAAAAACTTTTGGCCATGTCCGTGATCTACAATCTAAATTGTATAACTAATAATAAGCTTAATAATCTATCAACATACCTCTTCCGGAAAATATTGTCCATTTGCTTTCTTCATCAGTTCAGCCCTATAAAAAAATGTTTTTTTTTTAATTATTAAAGCAATAATAATAGAAAACTATGTCAACATAACTTCAGTTGATTAAGAAACTTACATATCGCCACCTTCGCAGTAGCCAGTAACAATGCAAACATAGCAACCCTGCATCACGATTAACACAAAGAGCAAAATAGTTACAATCTGCACAGAGAAGGTAAGTCCACAGTGGCCAAAACTTCATGCCTTTCACCTTTTCTACCCATGCTTCCTTGAATTCTACGATAAATGGGTGTTGAATCCGTGCAATTAATGCCATCTGCACATCAAAATTTGGATTACGCCTTTGTTAAAAATCTTGAAGTATAGATTAATTTGTGCAACTAGCGACATGCTCAGAGAAAAGCCACACGTCCCCAAAAACTATGACATGAAATGAAGTCACTATCAGATTTAAAAAAATATACATGTAATGTATCTTGAAAAGCTTAAGAAGCTATATATGGATTAGAGCAATGTATTCTTCGTGAAGCTCCCCTTATATTTAAAAGAACAGGATGAATTTCGAATCTGGAATCTCTATAAAACTGATATCCAATACAATCAACAAGCTTTCATAGCAAGAGAAGATTAGAAAAAATCAAAAGCTGGGATATCTAGAGATTCTACGGTTTTCAAATAACCCCAGGTTGATCTCCCAGATGAGATAGTTATTATCTCAAAAAAGATTCCAATTTTCTTAACAAAGAATGTGACTTTATACTAACTATTAACCGTGTGACCACTCTGGTTGATTTCTCAAATGGTCACTCATCTAATATTTATTATCTAAGAGAGTTGCCTATCTTATTGATTCCAAATTTCTTCAACATAGAAACAACAAAGAAAGTGACTTTCTAGGATAATAACTATTAACTGAGTGACCACATGATAAATCAACTCAAATAACCTCTTTAAACACTCAATGAATAGTCCAACTTAGAATGATATCAAAGAAAAAAAACAGAAGTGGAAGTCAAAGTCTAACAATAGCTAATCATATGCAATTTAAGAATTTGGAAGGTAAGGACATTATACTCTATAGATATAGCTAAAGAATCTTTTCTTCTTTGAGGAAGTAACCCCTCTGACTCCTTATTTAGTAAATTCAAATATAAACAAAAGGACAAAAGGTAAAATCCTTACAACAACAACATATTGCTACACAGAGCTTACTCCTACCTCGTAAAGATAGAGAGATGGCTTCCGATAGACAAAAGGTAAAACCCTTAACCAATTAAAAGGAACAAAAAATGTACCTCTTGATGAGCAGATCTCCTGCATCTCTCTGTTTGTCTAGCCAAACGAATCTTCTTTAGCACATACCTATCAATTACATAAACCCCAGAAATCAAATTTTACAAAACCAAAAGAGAAATTCAAAGCTCAAAAAAAACTATACTCCTTACTTCTTTCTCTCCTGCTTGTGATGCACTAGAATTGCTGCACCAAATGCTCCACGACCAATCTGTTCCATAATCTCATACTGATCCATTCTTGACTCCATTTGCTAAAAAAAATTCCAATTTGTTCAAAAAAAAGATAAAACAGGAATCCAATCAATCACTATACATTTTCTTCATCATCAGCCAAACCCCACTTCAATTTTCTCCTACCCATTTGAAGATAAATTACCATGCCGACAAAAATTTACACACAGATACTATTTCTTTATCAAAAATAGGTAAGATTGGCTATTTGGGTACTCAAAAAATGACATTTAAACAGCAAAAAATTGATTCTTTATCCAATAATGGTAAGAATGAAACTCAAATAGGCATTTGGGTATTCAAGAAAAGACATTTAAACCACAAAAAATTGCTTCATTTGAATCAAAATAGCCATTTGGGTATTCAAGAAATGACATTTAAACAGCAAAAATTTGTTTCTTTATTCCAATAATGGTAAGATTTGAATCAAAATGAGACTTTTGGGTACTTGAAAAAGGGAATGTTGAAGGACCCTTTTAGGTGCTAAGTCAAAAAAATGGAAGAAGAAAGAAGAAAGTGGGAAGCTTTGATTTCCTTTTACTGCTATAAATTAGGAGTAGAATTGCTTTGATTTCTGGTTTCTGGCTGATCTGAGAAAAAAACAGTTGTCACATTTTTCTAAAAACTCTTCAACCATGTGGGGGAGAATATCCATTAATTATAATATTTTAATACGCTCTCCGTTTCAAAATAAATGTTACTTTAGCAATATAGATTGAGACGTAGTGGTGAAATTGTTATATCTTTAACCAGAGTCTCGGATTTGAGATTTTGGGTATGGAGAAATTGTCTTATCCCTGAATGGGCTCTGTAGTAAACAATTCAAATTTAGTTGGGGTTTCAATATAGGGTTAAAAAAAGTTATTTTAGCTCATTTTACGTTTATTATAAAAAAAAAAAAGTTAAAGATAAAAAATACATCCAAAATATTCGGTATATGGGTCGAACGTCGGAACATGCTTCAATTATCAGATGTTCAATTTTCCTATGTGAAATAGTGATGATCGTTAAGCTGTATTGTGATAAATATTTAATGATAGTTCAAGTAGAAAACTCGTACGTAAGATAGTTTATGAAACTTGAAAAACTATGATATTTTAAATGTGCTTTTGATCTTTATTCTAAGAAAAATAAGAAATACAAGGTACGATTTATTAAGTTATTTTTATTTATTAGATATTTTTAAAAAATTAAACACTATCAAGAAAAAGTGATTTTTTAATATAAGAAGATAAGTAAAATTAAAAAGCTTCTTCTTTTTTATATCTACTAAAGTGAAAATTATCTTAGAATAATTTATTTTTATTAAAGTAATGCTTATTTTGAAACGAAAAAAACTAATGGTACAAGGTCCTTATTATTAATGTTGAAAGATGTGGTTTCTATTACTCTAATAATGGATATGGGGTAGTAGTCTAGTTTCTCAGTCAGTACAATTCTGTTTTTCTCTCACATGGACACATTAATTTATAGTAGATGTTTAGTTACACTGTTTAAATAGTTGTCACACATTATTTCATAATCTATTTATTGTATTATAGTACTACGTTTATATTTGTATGGTTGTTACTGTTATATTGTATTGTATTTTTAGTTTAAATATAATATTTATATTGATTATTATTTAAATTTTATTGTATTGTATCATTTAAATTTGTTGTTAGGTAACGATGAAAAGATCAATTTTATGTAACGATCGATTTGGTGTGATTGCATTGTTATCTTAATATTTTCTTCTCTTTTTATCTTTATTTATTATTTAATAATCATATTTTATCTTTTATCCTATCTTTACATAATACTTCTACCCTTTAAGCTACTTTTCCTGTAGGTTTATCACTCAATTTATGTATGTGTGACATTGTGTAATGATGGAGAAAGATACAATCCATTCAAACACTGTATTCATTGAAAAAAATATCGTACGATTCAGTATAACACAATACAATACAATATATTATTAAATAATACGTAACAACGATCCGAACAAAGTTTAAAAAGATAGGGAATATGAATTCCCTGTAAATATGTCAGTCTTAGTGTTTTTTTTTTTAAGTGGATCACAAATCAATTTGTTAGTTTAATAAAATACACTCTCTCTCTCTCTTGAAAATATAAACAATTCTCATTAAAAAAAAAAAACAATCCAAATGTTGACTCATTTTGAAGAATAAAACAAGTATAATCTTTGTATATAATTTCGAATTACTTTTATAAGTTTGATTTTCGTTATAAAATCATGAATAATTTTATATAATCCTTATGTAATTAATCGAAAATTATATTTGTGTGTATTGAGATTTGATATAATATATGAAACTTTTATCAAAATAAAAAAAAATATGTATATTAATAATGCATGAAAATAAAACTATCTTAAAAAAGAAAGTCTCGATATTACGCAATTCTTATATAGTAATCCATATGTTATTATTTACAGTATATAATCTTCCTATTATGATTCAACGTTTAAATAATTACAATATTATATGAATTTGGACCTTAGAATTTTGATAATTCCTCCAATGTATTTTTGGCTAGAAAAAGTTGTAATCAAAGTAAATGTGTTATGTATTTTCTAATCGCCTTCTCAAGTTCTTCTTTTCTATAATAATATATTTTTGCATTTCCTCTTCATATATACAAATCATCTTAGTATCGTTTCTCTCCTCTTCTGAGGTAATTTTGTGTAGTATTTTAATATAAATTGGTTAATTTAAAAATAGAAAAAATAATATATATGAAAAAGGATGGTGCTTGAAAAAAAAAAAAAGAGAAGAATATCCTGATTTTTCTTGGTAAGGTGTTGTCTAACAAAATATTACTGAAAAAAATATTATGGGACAAATTAGAGGAATATGCTTCAAATAGACAAGAGGCAAACACAAAAACAAAAAAGTTAGTTGTGTTGTCAATTACTATAAATATTTCCTGATATAAATATAACTTTTTTTATTTATTATGATAAAGTTTATTTTTTGTTGGTTAATTTAATATTGTGCTTTTAAAACTTGGGTGTGTTTGGTAGAGAGGAACTTTTTAACTTCTGAATATTTAATTGATCAACAATTTTGAACAATATTTTCTTTTTAGAAAATAAAGCTTCTTAAACACAAGAAAAATAATTTTATTAGTGAAAGTAGAAAAACAAGTTTCATAAAGTCACATTCGGTTTTTCTCTGTTCTTTATGATAACAGTGATCCACACGAAATGTTTATACTAGGCAAATATAGATGTCTGATATATATTTGTATATAAACGTATACAAGTTAATCACTATCAATTAATGCATATATTTACTACATTAAAGCACTTAATCATAGTAAATTCAGTTAATTTGACGTAAACATCCGATCAGATAAGTATTTATCATACATCCAATATACCCTATCCCACCCACTTCCACCAGTTTGGCGGAGTTTGTATTTATAGTGTATTTTTTCGAAGACAAGGATTTGGATGAGTCTCCTTCTAGTATTCTAGTTCCACTAATGCTAGCTAGCTAGTCCACCTCATTTTTCTCATTATATTTATCTAGATTATATACAAAAATTTTAAAAATAATATTTTCTGCTTACTTATCAAAATACATTAGTAAGTATATCACTTTTTTCGTTAAAAGCATTTTAGTTTGCACCAAACACACCTCTAATTTTTACATTTCATACACTTCATCAGTTACTGAGCTTTTCAAACATGATAGCTAGATATGTATATAAATTTCTATTTACTTCATTATTTAATTATAGTTAATTAAAAATTCACACTTTAATATATTTATGATTAAATTATATGACTTAATAAGGTAAATATCGGATACACATAAATTTTTATTTATGAATAATTGTGGTAAAAATTATTTGCTTCAACTAAGAATGGCATACCTATTAGATATGTAGAAGGGGAGAATTAAAATCACTCATTTAATTGAACATAAAACCCCACCTCAATTTAAATGCACTAGAAAATAATTAGGTGAAATAAAACAAATATTGGGATCATTAGTTTAATTATTACAAATTTTATCCTCTAAAATGTCTTCCTCTTTTCTTTTTTTCCTTTTTGATTTATTTATAAACTAACCCCACCTCAATTTAAATGCACTCAAAAAAGAATTAGGTGAAATAAAACAAATAATTTAATGACTTACTTAAACATTTTTCATTTAGGGAGTAGAGTACAAACCAATTTCATTCGTTTATAGGTCGAGTCGAATATTTATCTATTTTTACTTTACTCATTTTTTGATCAATCCATATTCAATTTGACTCAAGCACCTTTATCTGTGAATTATTAACATTATCATTTTTTTAAAATTAAAATCTATCCAAAAAATTGATTCTTTTATAATTTGTTTATCAACAATAACAAGCACTTTTAACTCAGCTCGATATTTCAATTTAATTTTTATAATGACAAAAGATTAGTTATCATCAATTAAGGATATATCTATCATATTTTAAAGATGAGTAATAAAGACAAGTTTTTAAAACTCATGATAATCATATAAAGCTTATGACACAATATTAGAAATACCCCACATTTCATTATTAAAGGTCCAACTATGTCTTGCTTTCCAAAATAATTCACATTTAAGAGTGATTAGATGATAGATAAGTTCAAAAGGTTCATTGAATCTGAAAATAAATTAACACTAAGAAAAAAATCACACCACCAACTAGCAAAATAATTAACTCTAACAGTGCAAAACAATTATCTACACATGATTTTTTATATCAGATAAATAAATACTAGATTGTATTTCTCATATTATTATTTTTTACCACTTAATTATAATTAAATGATATGTATTTTTCGCTTTAATTTTTTATTGTTATAATCGTTTTATCTCATTTTACTTGAAGGTGTTTAACTGATACAAATTTAAGAGGGAAAAAAAAAGAATAAGAAGAATTTGAAACTTGTGGTCTAGAATAATCACATAAACTTATGTGATTATAAATCATTTCATTAAGGATAAATGAGAAGTTTAAATTTAAAATTGTTACCAAACATAAAAATATGTATTTGTTTATAATGATTAAAAAAGAAAGTGTATCACATAAATTAGAATCACAGAGGAAATAATTAATTAGCAAAATGATCTCGTAACTTTGGGAGAGGGATGTTCTCCTATCTTTTGATTAGGAAAGCAGCGAATATATAAGGGGATACTAACTGCTTATTAAAAATACAATACTCTGCTAAGTGATAATACGATGTATGGAGTCGAACACCTAACCGGTGTTGGTAGGTCGAAGGAAAAGTGTTATAAGCCGACAGACGACAGTAACTCTAATTGTCTTAAGGTAAGTGAAATTTCTTATCGTATAAGTAGTAACCTGCACGAATGATGTAACGACTATCCCGATATTATCTTCAACATGGACCCGATGAAATTAAATTCTTCATGAAGATGCATTTGGAATACCAATGACTTGATGGTAATATCTTTCAACTCGCGATAAATATTGAATAGAGATAAATATTTTTTTAATGAATAATTATGGTAAAAAATCTTTGCTTCAACTAGAAATGACATTTGATTTAATACAAAAACCACACATCAATTTAAATGTACTTCAAAAGAATTAGGTGGACTAATAAAACAAATATTGGGACCATTAATTTAACTAATGATTACAATTTTTATCCTCTAAAATCTTTTCCTCTTTTTTTTTTCTTTTTGATTTAGTTATAAACTGACCCCTCATAAAAATACTTTTTTTGAAAGCACGATCGATGACTTGCTTTAACATTTTTTATTTTTAGAGGAGGAAAGTACAAATTAATTAATATAATAAGACTAATGGTACACCACTAAACTAAGTAGTTAATTAGCTACTGAAAATAAAGTAAGCAAAAGTTGATTTTCCACTTTATTCGTTTCAAAACACAATTTTAATATACTTTATGGATAGGTGGTGTTGGCTCTGTACATTTTTCCAAAAAATTTTGAAATTAATCATGAATTTTATCGCTAATTCATTACTAAATTGCTAGTAAGTCATAATAAATAGGATTTTATAATAATTTATCATTAAATAGAATTTGTGGCAAATTTTATTATTTAACTATAGAATTTGTCCGTTATTTTAAAACATTTAACTATAATTAGATAATATATTTTCATATCACATGGAATTTGGTGACATAATTTATTGTATGTACATATGAAAACATGTATTCTATTTTGCAACGTTTTATGAGCTTCTTTATTAACTTTCACGAGTCCTTATCGGGGCTGACAAATTTTATAGCTAAATAATAAAATTTTATTACATAAAAAAAAAGAAGAATATACAATGTATAATTTAAAATATGTGTCTGGTTTTAAATGGTACTATATAATAATATTTTGTTTACTATTATACCCTTGAGATTCTTGTAATAACATTTATTTGGTTCAAAGAAATGCTAATTAAATTCCCGTGTAAAGCATTTTGTTGAAGTTGTCTCATTTTAACTGTCATTTTACTTTTTTCACACCTAATAAGAAAGACAAGAAATATAAGAAATACTCTCTTCGTCCATTTTTAGTTGTCAGGTTGCACTTATCGAAAGTCAATTTGATTAATTTTCAAAGTTAAATTAGATTACATTAATATGATATTTTAAATAAAAAATTAGATATTCAAAAACTATACAAAAAGTACTATAAATTGCAATTTTTTGCATATCAATATGATGAAAAAATACATTATAAAATGTTAGTCAAATTTCTTACCGTTTGACTCTAAAAAAGAAAATCATGACAACTAAAAGTAGACCGAAAAAGTAGTTTACTAAATTATTTCTATTTATTAGATGTTTTTGAGAATTGAGCAGTATAAAAAATTATTACTTCTTTAACGTTAAGAGTATTAAGATATAATTGAAACCAATTATGAACTAAAGTCTTCAATTTCTAAAGTAACACTTATCTTGAGATGATTATTTAAACTAAAGTGACAATTGAAATAAAACGGAGATAATATAAAACAAGATGAAATATCACATTGTCTTCTTTTCTATGATTTTCACTTGGGAAAGCAACTATTAAAAGTTTTAGTATTTCAACTATCTATTATTATTGAGATAACTTTACACCAATATTAATTATGACGCAAAAATTTGTAATATCATTTGGTCCCTTGAGGGGTTACTGATTAGATAATTATTTGAAGTTTCGTACGTTTTCTCTAAGGGTTAAGTGAAAAGGCGTTTATGGAAAATCAAAAAATCGAACCAAGAAAATTGAATCAAATCAAACAAATTTTTTATGTTAACAATGTATAAATTTTGGTCTGGATTTGAATTTAAGTAAAAATAATTGGGAAGATTAAACCAAATTGATTATATAAATACATACATTTAAAAATTATAATTGCACATATATACATTGTTAAAAAATATATATTGAAAAAACGTTAGAATATATAAGTTTCGAGCTTAACATAAAATTGTCCCTTATGATTTTGATTAATTTCTCTTGGGACAGAGCATAAATATTATCGGAGCACCATTCTACAATATTGATAATCGAAATTACAGAATTTCAACAAAGTTTACAAATCACACAAACACTTACTTTTACTTTTAAATCGATGCAAAAAAGAATGGAAGAAGAAGGTGAATTTTCGTTGTCTCAAATAACAGAAAAAAGAAAATTAATTTGGTCCAAAGAATATATCAATCAATCATATCATTCAATAAAATCTAAATCCATAACTAAAGCCGAAGAACGAGGACGATACTAGAAGACTCTCTTCTCAATCTTTAAAAATTAAACGGAAAGTCCAAATTATGGTTTTCTTTTTATATGTTTATGAGAAAACATATGACATAAAAAATTTAAATTGTATATTCAAATAAAACTTTAACTTTATCTCGTAGTTTCATATTATGATTTTATATGATGATTTTAAATCGTAATTTCGTTTCGCATGACTATGGACCCATGAGAACATGCCAACTGTATTGTTGTTAAGCAACCGAACTGCCACTCTGCCACCTCCTGCCAATCATTGATATATCATACTAGGATTGTGGTGAAGTTGGTTGTAATATGCGTACATGCCAATTTAACTATATTTAAATTTTATCTGTTTTAAAATAAGTAATATTTTAGTAAAAAATATATTTATTAAAATAAATAAATTCGTACACGAATTTTAAAGCAGTCCTTTGGAATGACTGAATTGATTTGGAGGGTGGTCATCGATATGGTCATATGGATGACCCGAGATCGATTCTCCCTCAATGCCTTTTGAGTCGAGCATGTTTACCAGTATGCGCAGAGATCGCATCCATAGGCAGAGATTGTAGTCGGCTGCAGGTTATCCTGGAATTGGAGAAAAGTAAAATGTAACTTTTATAATTTAATTCTCTCTCAATTTTAGAAATGGACAATTATTTTTAATAATATGAACAAAATTGTGTTTATTTTCTAATATTTAGGTCATTGACCAAATCATATTGACTTTAATAATGTGAAGTTGGCTGTAATTTGTGCAGATGGTGATTTCACTAAATGACACACATTATCTATCTGTGTTTTTGAGTTGGCTACTTAATTGTTACTACTATTTGGACCCATTTTTCCAATTGTGCTAACATGGTATGTTAATTTTGAAAATATTGTAAACTTGACAAATTTATTTTTTTCAAAGATACACAAGTACTAGTATAGTAGGAGTACTATTTGATATCTTTTCATTGTGGACAAAAATGATCCAATAAGTTTGGAATAAGTTTTAAATAGTTGTTTAAATATATATTTTATAATAGTTTTAATTTTATAAGTTTGTTATAAGTGAGAATTTTCAATATTCGTTAAATATTTTACTTGAACTTTATGTATTTGGTGAGAACTGTGTAAATATATTTAACCAGAAATATTAGGTACGTCTATCAAATTTAAAAAATTGAATTAGTCAAAACTTATTTGTTTTTGTCCATCTTATGAAATTTCAACTCTTTATTTCATTTTTTTTATTGATTGAAGTTGTACCCAAAAAAAAATCTGCCCCAAACTCTAGAAAATAGATAACATATTGTAATAATTGCCAATTTCTATCAAATCTAAGAGACAGAAATTGTGAGATATTTGATAGAATGAAATTTTCACGATAATATTAAAGGACCAAACTTATCTAGGATTATATTTACGAAAATAATTTGATCGTTGTGATTTTTATTTTCAATATATCATATATGATTATCAATTTTAAATTGATTTATTTGAAAATCTGTATGATTTTTTTTAGATCTTTGGATTCCCACATAGAAAATTGCAATAATTTTGAAGTTGCATATTATGTCAATAGTTATATTGATTTCAACATTTCGGATTAGGTATAACTAGGTTTTCAAAATGAACCCAAATATGGTAACCACCTAATTCGCCTAAAATTTTATGGATTGAACTCAAGATAATTTGAATTGGGTTCAATCTCAACTTATTTAAGCTAATCCCATTTTAATTTATTTTTTTCAGTTGAGCCTAATTTAATCTCTAATTTCAACCCGTTGTACAACTCCTTATTTGCATTAGTGTAATATATGTTCTCTAAATTACTATCTATTTTATATTTTCTAAGATTTATCTATCCATTTGTAACTTATTTTTATTATTTTATTCAGTTGAAATTCAAATTGTGGTTATAAAAGTTAAATAACAATATGTTAAATTAGTGAGATTAAGCGGGTCAAATTGAGCGGGTCATGACCCAATCCAATTTTTAGCCCATTTGAGGCCAAGGTAAATTTGGGTGGGTCATGACCCAACCTAATTTTTATTTCAATTCATTTTAATATCTCCAATTTCAACTCAACGCGCTATTTGACAGACTGGGCACCGAATCGGGTTGTACCGATACCCTTCCGGTATCGCTCCGGTCCGATAGGATTCGAGATGGAATGGCATACATTGAATCGATACTCGGAACGAAACGATATCATGATTTGGTACCGATATACCGGTCCATCCCGATTCCGGTCCCGATAAATCATTTTAATTTAATTTTTTAAAATTACAAACTTAAGTTATTTAAATTACAAGTTTATAAGTATAACTTAATAACTTATAAATTTAAAAAAGATTCAAATCTTGAAAACTTATAATATAATCTCAAAAACTTGAAAAAAAAACTTTATTAAACTTAACTTACAAACTTATATAAGTAAATTCTATTCCAGTATATAGTGGGACGGGACGGAACCGAGCCTCCATCTCGATAATTCCGGTCCGGTTCATTCCGATACTGGTCAACAACCCGGTCAAGCCGTCCTATTCCGGTCCGATACCAGTTCATTCCGATCCAGTGGTCCCATTCCGGTCCGATGCCCAGTCTTATTTGACTCTCCTACTATTGAATCATTGTTTTTGTATAAGTTTGTCATTTTTTTTTCTTCAATTTTTTTCAAAAAATGTAATTGTAGGCAAATTTCAAGTGGTGCATATTCAATTTTTTAAAGTTTATTTTAAGTTAGTAGAAACTTATTGTAGATATACCTTTTGGGTCAAAAGTATTGAAAATTATTCAAATTCATAACATGCATTTTGTCCTACACAAAAATTGGCTGATCAATTTTTGTCATTTATTTTTAAAAATAAGTATTTTTTCTTTAAAATAATAAATATATCTTCTTTTGAAAAAAGAAAAAAGAAAATAAAATCTCCAACTAAAGTCATTTGTATGGACCTGAAACTGTGATGAATAAAGTTGCTTCGGCGATTAGATATAAAATAACAAAATGAGGTATTCCCCTCATCTTAGTTAGACTAATATGAAGCTTACTTGAGAAATTAGAAAAAGAAAAGAAAGAAAAGCGAAAAAGGGTACTTCATATTCCAAAAAGGCATAGATCGTTAAGAGTCAAGAAAAAAAATACTTAGAATAGAATAAAAAAATCTTTAGTAGACTAGTTTTAGGTCGTCCAAGTGGTGAATTTGAAATCTTTCTCACGTCTAGAGTTTCCTGATTTTCTCAAGAGAAAGATAGACAACTTGAAATATGTTTGAGTCAAAATATAGGAAGATGCCTTTAGCAAGACACGACATTAGTAAATTTTAGTTTTTAATTTTTGTAAAAAAAATAAATATCACTTCGAATATAATTTTCTTAAGCTAACTTACACATGGCCATAGTAAATATAGTAGTGACATTATAAAAGATAATGTCAGTAGTATGGTAAGGGAATTCTTTTGAGGGCAACAACTTCTTAGATTCATAACTCATACTAATTTGGTACTTATCCCAAAGAAGGAAAAAATTAAAAGCTTTGTGGACCTAAGCCCAATTAGTTTGAGCACATTCATGAACCAATCGAGATTTGTTAAGGGGAGAAGTATCACAACGAATATCTTATTGACCTAAGAAATTATCTGAGATATTCAGAAAATTAAAGGAACAAGTATCATAATGTTGTGGTAAAATTGTACATGGCAAAGACTTATGATAGATTGTCTTGAATTTTTCTAACAAAGGTGCTACGGAAGTTTGGTTTCTCAAAGTTTATTATTGACATGATTTGGAGGCTTATTTCAAACAACTGGTACTCGGTTCTAGTAAATGAAAGATCACAACGTTTTTTCACTTCAAGGAGGGGACTGAAATAAGGTGATCTTGTATCACCCACTTTGTTTATCATTACCGCTGAAGTGCTTGCAAGAGGGCTAAACAGACTACATGAAGATGAGAGTTATAGAGGATATGGAATGCCAAGGTGGAATATGGAGATTGCTGATGATACAATCTTGTTAAGTCCGGAGTTAAAAAGGGCAAAAAAATTGAGGATAAATTCTAAAAGAGCGACAAAAATAAGGTTGTAACCAAAAGGGCAACATTTAGACGGAAGGGTGACTCCGTGAAATTTTATGGAGTAAGGCACAGCCTAACATGCGCCTTACAAGGCGCAAGACGACATGATGCTTGTAAGTCGCAGGTCGGGTTGCGCCTTGTTACTCCTTACCAATTCATGAGAGTCATACAAAGGGCTACCACAATCTTAAATCTTCATTTTTTCTTCTTCTTAACCGAATTCTTCTATTTCTTTTGTTTTCTTCTTCATGGCAACACTTGATTTTTTGTTTGAGAGAGTTTTTTCGTTATCACCTGCCATGTTCACTAATAATTTATTAGATTGTGTGACAAAAAAAATGAACTTTTGTCATATATTTATATAGGCAGCCCATTGTTTGGATTTGAATTAAGAGTTATTATTTATCTTAACTTGGAGATTACATACTTAAATTGGTCAAACTTCAATGCCTCATACTGTGTTTATAAAATAAGATAGTAATCTCTTAATATTAAGTTATATTAATGAAATATCTGCTAATTTTTACCCTCTTCCAAAATAGTTATCTTGTTCCGTTTAAGAGTCAATTTGACTAACTTTATTTCAAAGTTAAATTAGATTACATTAATTCAATAGTTTAAAAATAAAAATTTTAATATAAAAAACTATATGAGAATACTATAAATTGCATTTTTTTTCTTATCAATATTTCAATACGAGGAATTGAAATATTTGTTAATATGTTATTGCTATTGGTCATACTCCGATGTAATTAAAAAAATGTGACTACAATAGTAAAAAGATAATCTTCTCACTTTAATCATACACGTGTATCTTATTATCGTAATTTAGTACTCATTTAGAGTCAAGCAATATGAACTTTGACTAAGATGTGGTTTTTTTATCATATAGTTTTTATATTAAAATTTTTATTTTTAAAATATTGAATCAATATAATCTAGTTTAACTTTGAAATTAAGTTAGTCAAATTGACTCTTAAAAACGGAACAAGACAACTATTTTCGAAGGGAGTAAAAATTAGCAGATATTTCATTAATATAACTTTATATTAAGATATTAATATCCTACTTTATAAGCACAATATGAAGCATTGTAGTTTGACCAATTTAAGTATGTAATCTCCAAGTTAAGACAAATAATAACTCTTAATTTAAATTCAAACAATGGACTGCCTATATAAATATATGACAAAAGTTCATTTTTTTGTCACACAAATCTAACAAATTATTAGTGAACATGGCAGATGATAATGAAAAAAAATCTCTCAAACAAAAGTGTTGCCACGAAGAAGAAAGCAAAAGAAATAGAAGTATTAGGTGAAGAAGAAGAAGAAGATAAATGAAGATTTGAGATTGTGGTGGCCCTTTGTATGACTCTCATGATTTGGGAAGGAGTAAGGCGCAACTCCCATGCGCCTTACAAGGCGCAAGCCGACCTGCAACTTACAAGTATCATGTCGCCTTGCGCCTTGTAAGGTGCATGTCAGGCTGCACCTTACTCCATAACATTTCATAGAGTCACCCTTCCGTCTAAATGTTTCCCTTTTTATTTCAACCATTTTTTGTTGCCCTTTTGAAATTTATCCTCATTTTTTTTGCTCTTTTGACTTTGGACTCCAATTTTGTTTGTGTCTGAAGATAAATATTCAGTTATAAAAATGATGTGGGTACTTAGGAGGTATGAAGAGGTGTCTGGCCAAATTATAAATAGGGAAAACAATTTCTTTTATCTGCATGAAGAAACACCTCTAGCAGTGGGAATCAAATTGAGAAAACTCACAGGTATAAAAATGGGAATTTTCCCTTTTACATACCTATGATGTTCTGTTTATCATGGAAATAAGAACAAGGTACACTATGAGGATATACCGACGAAGACGGCAAAAAGGATCATGGGCTGGCAGAATAAGTTCTTATCCTATGGAAGACGATATGTGGTGATCGCACACGTTCTACAATATATGTCAGTGTATCTCCTATCAGCCATGAACCCTACTAGAGGAATTATAAAACAATTGCACCAAGTTTTTGCTAAGTTTTTTTTGGTGCAGAACAAGGGGAGAAAGAGGAAAACATTAGGTTGCGTGGGAGGATATGTGTCTTCCTAAGATAGAAGGGGGAGTGGGTCTCAGATCACTCCATGAAGTAACTAAAGCCCTATTTAGCAGGCTATGGTGGAGATTTAGGGTCTCGATAAGACCGTTATGGAGTACATTTATGTGGAACAAATACTATAAAAAGTAACACCCAGTTATTGCAAGAGCCAGAGGGGATTCGCGTGTATGGAAAAAAATAATGAAGGTAAGGGATGAGACGGAACACGAAATAAAATGGAAAATCAAATCAGAAAACTCCAAGTTTTGATTTGATAACTGGACCAAGTAAGGAGCATTATACTTCATTAAGAAAGATACTGAAGTGAAAAGCTACATTAGAAATGGAGAATGAAATAAAGAAAAATGGTTGGGCATGATATCAGAAAAAATGACAGATTTCATAGTACATATGATCAAGATTAACATTAGCGTGGAACCTGGAGAAAGTGATACACCATGCTGGATGCCTAATACCAGTGATAATTTCTCAGAAAAATCTGCATATGAACTAGTGAAAAAAAGAAGACTACAACAGAAATGGTTGGATAACATTTGGCTGAAAGATATACCTTTTAAAATAAGTTGTTTAAATGGAGGGTATGGCAAGAGAGGATTGCCACTGAAGACAGCCTTAGGAGGATGAGGATTTTATTGGCCTCAAGATGCTACTGTGTTGAAAGATATGTACAAGAGACTATGTTCCACCTATTTCTAACAACTCCATTAGCGCAAAAGCTATGGAGATTTTTTCTTCTTGTGCAAGAATCAACATGGAAGGAGATCAATTGCTAGAGTTGATAAAGTGGTGGTGGAATGAACCATCCCCAACAAAATTAAGGTACATATACTAAGCCATCCTTTTTCTGTTAATGTGGGAGTTGTGAAAAAAAAAATAGAAGACATGGTAAAGAACTGAGATACAAATATCTACTCCAGTAGACCATGATATACATACATTGCTTGGTCATTAAAATATTCATGAGTTGGGGTACCAAAAGAGTGGGAGGAAATAATAGTCAAGCTAAAGAAATATAAACCAGAGATCCATTAGTTGGCAGTAAGAGGGGAATTACCAGAGCAATGATGGATGAAGTGCAATACTGATGAAGCTGGTAGATGGAATCCGAGGGAGACTTCATATGCCTTCTGCATCAGAAATAAATATGGAGATCTTATTAGTGCAGAGGTTCGATGCATGGGAATTACTACAAACATGGAGACAGAGGCTACTACAATCCTAATGGCATTAAAGAGATGCCAAGATCTTAATTTACATGATATAATTCCTAAAATTGACTTTAAGGAAGATTAGTATGGATGAATGGAAGATACCATGGCAATTAGCAGTTCAGATTGAAGAAATAAGGCAGCTCATAAGACATTTTCTTTTGCCTTTCTCTCTTTCTCGTTTTATATATACACATATTATATAATTGATCTTTTGTATACAACTGTTTTCTTTTGTATATGTATAGCGAATTATACAACTGTTTTCTTTGTATATGTATAGCGAATTATACAACTGTTTTTTTTGTATGTATAGCGAATTATACATATATATGTTTGCTATGGAGCGCAATTATGCAAACTTTGCTTTAACATACAAATATGAATTTTGTGTTTGCTATATGTGAAAGTTGCTCAAAAATAAATACATCATGTAACACATAGTTATATAGAAACAAGCGATTAAATATGATGGATCTTATGAACAACTCATAAACATGTATTTTGATAATGTGCAAATCACGTGTTTCAAGAGCAAAATAATTAATGAAAAAAAAAAATTCATAATTTTTTTTTTTTAATTGAAATTAATATGACAACTAGTGTACTAATAAAAAGGGGAACAAAAAAGTAAATAGTGTTATAAATAGATGGATACAAATTTTTGTGTAGTATATCATGTATAACTTGCAAAATACGTGTTTCAAAAACATTAATTTAAGTGAAAGACAAGCTTTTATTAATATTTTTTATAAAAGACAGTATAGAATATAATTTTAAAACTTTCAATAAAAAAACTTTTATACTCATTGACACACACAACATGCATACTCATAACTAGTGAGTTTGGGTAAAATAACTATTGCATAGAAACTTTTATGAAGAATGACTATTATTCATAATTTAGGAGGGAGTTTGATATTTAAAGCAAAGTTGAGAGCTGTAAATGATTTTCACCCTTTTATATTTTAAAGCCAATAATGCTATGATAAATCAGAATAATAAGTTGGCAATCTTGAAGCTACCAATAAAGTTTTAAATTTCATCTTTTCGCTTGATGCTAGTTTTCCGATCTATTTTTTTTGTTTCTTGTATTTTAAAGTCTAATTTCAAAAGTAGACTCTTACAGATTCCCGTTTGATATTGTGTGATTTTCGTTGTATGAGTTAGGTTTTAAGGTTGAATAACTTTATCAAATGTTCATTTTCTTCGCATAATATAGACCTTAGATGTGGATAAGTCTTTTAATTAGTTCTATCACTATCTCAATTTTTCATTTTCCTAGAAATATAAAGGGAAAATAATCTGTTTTGGAATTGGAGATTCTTTATAGCAGTGGCAGAATCATAATTTTCACTAAACAAATTTAATAATAAAAAAAAACATATGAAAAAGTCAAAAGGTAGACATACGTACATATACACAATGTAATTTTTTTAATGAAGGTGATTCATATGAACTCCTTTACGATACCCTAAATCCGTCTCTACTTTATAATGATCAATCTTTGCCTAATCCTCTATCCCTTTACGATATCCTAGCTCGAGCCTCCTTTTCAGTCGCCCTCTCCCCGTCCGATATCCTAGATCCGTCCCGGCTTTATAATGGTCAATATTTGCCTAATCCTCTATATAAAAGACATGTTCTATCATATGAGATACCTTGATAAGGTCTCATGATATGAGGAAACGTGGTGGTCCTAATTTATATTTCAAACTATTGAGATCTTTTGAAAAACCACATGCATTTATAACTAATCACAAGTATACCACGTGACAATCATTAATTTTAATTAGATTAATTAATTAGCTTCATTCTTGTTTCTTCTTCCCAGTTTTTTTTTTATCAAGAATATGTACCTCAACTTAATTAAGCTTGTTTCTTAATCTATTTCATCTTAATTGAAATATAAGTAAATATATATATAGAGACGATCTCAAATTAGATAGAACGATATTGATAAAATTTGTGATTGTCTCAAAATAGAAATAGGCACAAACTTAACACTTATCAGATCAGACTAGACCTCTTCAATTGAGCTGAGTGTCACGACCTTAGATCGATGCATTGAAAATTGACATATTGGAATTTTATTTTATTTTCGGAATTTTCAACCTCGATTTCACTTAGTTACAAAACCAGAAATAATAATGAAGAAATGAGATTAACTTAGCTTAATACACTCATGTTTCTTCTTTCAAGTTATTTATCAAGAATTTGCAATTGAAGTTAATTTATCATTTTTCTTAAGTTATTTCATCTTAATTGAAGCATAAATAATTATTTTATATATAGAAAGAGAAAAAAATAAGAAAATTGCTTATGCATATTAATGTTGGTCCACTAAACTAATGGCACAATAATTGCTCTTATCATCCAAACAAAATTATTTAATTCTAGTTCCCACATGATGTTAGATCTTTAGCAAGCTGGATAGGAACAAACCAACATATAAATTAAATGAAGCTATGATAGTGATATTCATTTTTTGTGTTTTAATTTATTTTGTAAAAAGATTTTGATTGGATATGTAGTAATTGAAAAGGAAATCAAGCCAAACTTTTTATTGGAAATGTTACAATTTATTAGTACATTCATATATTTTTCTTAGTTACTAGTTCTATACTTTTATTTGCATGTTCATTTTCTTGAATTGATATTTTGGTGGTCACTCAATTGCTATGATATTCTGTTAAAGCATAATAGAGTAATTCAATTTATGAGAATATTTTATCAAGTTTTTTTTAATAATAAAATTACTCAATTATTGTCTTTTGACACATAAAATATATCATATTCTATTTTAAATTTTTATTTTTTAATAAACTTATTCAACTTGGATCATAGTTACGATTATTATATTTTACTACCTCTCAAGTCGCATGAACCTGGAAATCATTTTTGTAGCATTCATTTACTCTTGATTGTAAAATGGTTTGAATTTAATAGCATCAAGTTCAATTTTATAATGAACTTGGATCATAGTTACAATTGTTTTCTAGAAATTACTATTATTGATCATAATTGTGAATTATAACTATAATTTGTCTAATTATAAATCATGGCAACAGTTTTAGAGAGCAGAAATGTGAGCATGTTATATCTCATTTCTCAATTAAAATTGATATACATATATCACAAATACACACATACATAGTCTCCTCTCTCTCTCAATCTCCTTTTGAGTCTTACACACATTAACTTTGAAACTAAAACTAACATAGATACACAGTGTATCACCCATATAATAAATACATAGATTCAGTCTGTGTCAAACTTTTGTGATACACAAATGAAAAAAAAATATTGATACAATATTTGAATATTTTATTATAAACATAGATACAGTGTCTCCTCTCTCCCAATCTCTATCTCAATCTTACACACATATTAACTTTGAAACTAAAACATAGATACACATTGTATCACCTATATTATAAATACATAGATTCAATCTGTCAAATTTTTGTGATACACAAATGAAAAAAATAATTGATACAATATTTGGATACTTTATCATAAATACACAAATGTAATGTTTTATGATAATAGTTGTATCATCTTTTCCCTTAAAATACATACTGATAATCGATATATATATTTTTTTTAATACGTAAATACAATTGATCATATCAATCTAGCAAGATTAGAAGATTCAAATATTAAACAATAAATTAAGAACTTATAATCAAAATTTTGATATACGGCGTTACTCCAATAAAAAATTAATCAACAATCAGCAAGAAAGAAAGAGAGAGCAAAATTTTGTTATAATACCCTAAGTATAGTTAGGTAATTTTTTTGAAAGTATAAAGAGAGTGAGAGAGCTATATTTACTTAGTTACTTAGTTTTTCTTCTTTATGAGCATTCCATTTTGTGGGCACATATAATAAAAGTCGAAAAAAATATTCAAATACACATCTTATTTTATCATAGTCTCTAGAACTTCCTACCATTTTAAATTTTCAAAAATCTCCTCTCGGATACATCACTTCCCTCTCGCTGATACATCTCTCCCCTCTTGGATACATACCTCCTCTATGTATCCGGATCCTATCCTCTCTCTGATACATTCCTCCCCTCTAGGATACATCCCTCCCCTCTAGGATACATTCCTGCCCTATGTATCTGGATGCCCTATTCCCTGTCTGATACATCCCTCCCCTCTCGGATACATCCTCGCTTATATTTCCGGGTGTCTACTGATGTATCTAGAAATCCAGTGATGTATCCGGAAGTCTAGTGATGTATCTAAAATCCATAAATTTTAAGGGACTTTTGTAATTTGAAAAAGAGTAGAAAAATAATGTAATTAACTCTTAACACTACGAAATTTATGTAAATTATACACAAAAGTTGATCAATCATGATATGAGAAAATTGCAGCCCATTACCCTTGGGCTATCTGATTTATAAAATTCAGCCCAACTCTTTTATCATTACTTGAACTATCCCAAGTTATACATAAAAGAAAAAAAATTCTTTAGGGCAAATTATAAGAAATAACCATTCAGTTATTTCAATTACCAAAATTTTAGCCAAGTTTTAAAAATTAGTCAAAAATTATTCTTCTTCCTTCCCAGTTCGGCATTTATGACTTCTAATAATCTACTTCGAATTTGTGTATCGCAGACGTAAATCGTTTCGAGCAAATTATATATCAAAGACTTGAAACACTGAAAGGATTTTATATCTAAAATTTGGGACTATTTAGAGGTGATTTCGAGTTGATGAGATTGAATAGTCAATGTATACTTTATGTATAGTCAACCTATAGGTAAACTATATTTAGTTTTTGAGTGTATCAGAAGGTATAGTCAGTATATAGCCCATGTATAAATACGCTATATTGTGTACTCAATGTATACCTTTTATGACTTTTGACAAATTAAAATGTATAGTTAATGTATATTTCCAATCACTCCCATTTAGCTTATATTTAATTTTTTTTATAATCTTTAATTGGTATTTAGTACACTATATAACTTCAGATGAAAGGCTGTTTTCTTTTCTTATTTAAGATTTGAGATTACCATATATTTTATATCCATTGATTGCAAATTTGAATTGGTTTTGTTTCGCTTTACATGAAATAATAAGTTAACTATGGTTATCGATTTGGATTGTAGTGCAGTGTGAGATTGTTCTATCCTTTATTAGAGGTTTTGGATTTGAACCCTAGCTATGGAGAAAATTTTGTTGGACCCATTCCCGAATGATCATTGCAGTGTGCGATTTCAATTTAATTTGGGCTTCAATGTGAAGCTCGAACACCGAATTGATTTTTTTTTATAATTATTGCAAAATATGTTTGTTAGATTTATTGTTATTTTAAAAATTGATGATTGAGATTTGTTTAGCGGCCAAGGTCACAACTTCATACATTTTTATCTGAAATTGGCATTAATAACTCTTTCATAATTAAGCTCAACGTGCTTCTAGTTCTATAATTTCAACAATAAAAATAACAATATATCCATTAAAATTTTACAACATTTATATATATATATATATATATTTTGAATCTTTGAACCACTATAACTTTAGTAAAAAATGTCCAAAGTTTGGCCTCGTCAAGTTAATAACTTTTGATCTTGTAAAGTTTTATATCAAACTCCAATAAAAATTTGGTCTTCATATATTATAACAAAATTAATTTTTAGCAGCAATAAATAGGCACATTAATAAAGAATGTTAAAGTCTTTATCGACAATAGTTAAATGTCATTGGATCCAATGTTATTATCGACTTTAGGAACATCTACAAAATGTGTTAATTATCTTTAAAAAATATATTTAGCGGTAATTAATCTATTACCATTAACTATCATTTTTGGTGTATTAACAACTAACAAAGTCAGTCTCTAAATAAAAATGTCTAAAGTTGATTTTGACAAGTCGTACCCAACTCCATGCAAAACTGTCTAATGTTTTAAATTTCACAATGCCACATTTCAGATAAAAAATATCTAAAGTCAAAAGTGAATTGTCAACTTCAATTGTGTATGTCCAAAATTATTTCCAAAGTAGATAAACTTATAATTTCCATTTTTCTCGTCTATTCTCTCATTTTTTTCATCACAAAAAATCCTAATCTTCCTCTCCATTTCTTCACAGGAAGAGGCAACAACTTTTCCACAATTTTTTTATTGATAAGAAATTAAAAGTGAGGCAGAAATATATATATATATATATATATATATTATTTTTATATGTCAATTATTAAATGCATATACAGAGCATGTGCTGGAATAGCTCAGTTGGTTAGAGCGTGTGGCTGTTAACCACAAGGTCGGAGGTTCAAGCCCTCCTTCTAGCGTTACCATTTTTTTTTTCTCTTCCTTTCTTTTTATTTTTAAATATTCAGTCCTCGTGTATCTATCTAGAACAACCTCTTCGTGCCACGAGATCACACTAGGCAAGTTGTTGTTAGTTTAATATCCACTGTCTATCATCGAGTGATTACTAAAAACAATCTCTTCATGCCAAGGAATCACACTGAATATGTTCTTGTTGGTTAGTATTTGCGGTCAGTCAATCATGGTTGATGTACACCAACTCTTAGTAGTGTTGCATGTGTATAGTCCATTAAAACCAGGCTCAGTAAGCCAATAAAAATCTAAAAATAGTACATTATTTTTTTTCTACCTTCAAGAAGTAAAGGGTAAGATCTACAATCTTAAGTTTACATGTGAAATTATATTGAGTATATTATTGTGTCGTAAAATAATATTACTTTACGGGGAACTAAGTGATTAACTCATTAAAATTTGGATGTTATGCCTCAAAACTTTACCAATTAAATAGACAAACTGTACACCTCATGGAAGCTCTTCCACCTCCATCTGCAAGATCAAAGCGTCCTATGCATTAAAACATTAAGGTTTTCATTTCTAGCATATATATAGATAGATTCCTATGAAATTTTTATCGACTTCACTTGCAAGACATAATAAGGTGTATATTTGGTACGAAAAGATATATATTTTTAAGAAAATAAGTGATTTCTTAGTTTTTTTTGTGTTCAATAGATAAGTAAAAGAAATTATTTTAAAAATATTGCATATAATTTAGACAAATACTATAGAAAATGAGATGAGAAAGTAGGGGTGTTGATCGATGAAGCATAGATGTTATAATACTATGCCTTATTTTGATAATTTGACAAACTTGTTGAGGGACCAGATATACTACCTAAAGAACTTGATTCATTTCTCAGAGTTAATTATATGATAATCTGGTTCTCATAGTTATAACGATATTATTTTTTGTTTTGTTGATTTGACAAACTTTCTAAAGAACTAGATGAAGGAACGTCGTTATTATAGTTTTATGGGCTAGAGTTAGCCTTTATGCTTTTAACCATACCTACAATACTCCGCCGCACTATGATTATGAGTGACTTAACTCTTATTTATGAGTTTATGGATAGTACATGAGCGTTGATGATTGCATTTATTTATTTTATATTGTATTATTATTTACTTTACATCATATCTAATAATTTACTGTGTAATTAACAATAAAAAAATATTTACGCTTATAATTAAGCATGACCATAACTATTGTAGATCGAACATAGATGCAAGTTAATTGAGTTCTTAACCTCAATCAAAGGAGGAGGATTATCTAATTTATCTAACTATTTTAATTTGAATCGATTTTTATTCAAACAATAAACGTTCTTTGGAAATAACATTTTAGTCAGTACAACAGATTTTAATAATTGAGAGAATCTGATAACAGGACCCACACCAATGCAGTGGGGAGAGTAGAGTAGAGTAGACACAAAGCACTAAAAAACAGTGAATTAAAGTCTACATAAGTCAAGATTCAAGATTGGGGCGGAGACTTCTGTAGTTCCAAGTTTTTTCAAAACCCCAAAATCACCAAAAGCTCAATTGATTGAGGAACAAGAAGAAGAAGAAACAATGGTGGAGAACAAGTTGGTACACTCCCCATTAATCACTTATGGATCAATGCTCAGTCTTCTATCTTTCACACCCCCTTTTGTAATCCTCATGTAAGTCCAACACCCACTTTTGCTATTGGTCTTTTTTTGTTCATTTTCTGTCTTTTCTTGTTTTGGGGTTTTTGTTTTCTTGTTTAAAAGTTCAGATCTTTGAATGGTTTGTTGTACCATGAGTTAAAGATTGGATCTTTTTGTTTTTTTTGTTTAGTTTTGGTTTGATTTGCTTGCTATAGTTTAACTGACTTCTAGTTATTAAGGTGTGTTATTTTTGGTGTAATTGATATTCATTTGTTAAAGGCCCTAAAGAAGCAAGTGTTTGGTTAGAGTTATGCTGGTATTAGTTTGCTAACCAAACATGGTACTTACTTATGCACGGTTTAATACCTGCATAACTCACCTTTAAACTAACCACCAAACGACCCCTTTTGGATTTGGGAGGTCTAAAAAGAGAGACACCAGAGAGGATGAAGTTTTTCTTTTGAAGGACATGAAAAGTAGAAATAGGAATAACAAGTTACTCCAATAAGTATATATTCTACATGTAGTTAATATGACTTGGATTTGGTTAAATAAAGCATGTGCATCTGTTATGCTCCACTTTCCAGTTTTCAGAGTATTCATAATCAATAGACTATTTTTTGCTAGTAGTCTACCTACTGCAGCCCCATCTTTTATGGGGTTATGGGACCGGTTATAGTACACATTTGCTGAGTCATAATTTTAGTTAGTATGATCTTAAAATATGGTTCAGTGGTTTCTTTCCGGAGACATTTGTTAATTGGCCCATAGTGAGAGATCATAATGTAGCAAGAAAGTGGTGAGTATTAAATAGGATATGGAGAAAATGATTTGCATTTAGTCATGTGAAAGAAGTAAAAATGCTATGTATATAAAAAATTACAAATTGATCCTCCTGTGAAGTTTTTGATTCACCAGTAACAGATGATCTGTGCCGCCTTAGCTACAGATCTTTCCAATCTGCTATCTACAGTAGCTCAGAAGTCTCTTGATGAGGAAATGAAATTGTATAACTGCAGTAATTTTTGGACCTTAATGGGCTACGTGCAGGTGGTATACAAATGTACACGCTGATGGGTCTATCTTGAAAACGTTCAATCATCTAAGGGAAAATGGCTTGCAAGGATTTATCGATATTTGGCCAAAACCTACTGCAATTGCTGGGAAGCTAATCATTTGTTATGCTCTATTTGAGGCGGCACTACAGCTTCTATTGCCTGGTAAAACAGTCGAAGGCCCAATATCTCCAACTGGACATAGACCTGTCTATAAGGTATTTAACAGTTATGCTATACACTTGTACATTGTGCATCACTGCATCTTGCATTTATAGTTTGTGTAGCTTGTCTTAGTTGAGTTTATTTCAAGTGATGCAATGATTGATGTGCTATGATCTGTCTTTTCTCTGTTCATTGTACAACTGTATAACTTGCCTCTTACATCCTCTACTTATTGCAGGCTAATGGCATGGCAGCATATGCAGTGACACTGATCACATATATCAGTCTCTGGTGGTAGGGATTTCATCAATTTTTGCCTTTTGACTTGCTTTCTGAATCTTGAGACCTCGATTCTTTATAGTATTGGTTCGTTAATCCTCACTTGCCAGTTTCAGCTTGAGAATGCTTGGGAAGGATCAGTGTTGGGGACATGAATTTCATCTAGGGAATCCAAAAAAAAAATGCTCTTTTGTGTTTAGGGCTTCAACAATTTGTATTAAACAGATAAAAAGTGTTTTCACCTAAACAAACACAAATCAATTCTTCCAGATATAAATACAGACACTAACAAATACAACAAAAATAACGAACTTTGGTGTACTTTAAAGGTTTGCGTACGCTCTATCCTCCCCAAGCCCCTATGTTGTTGTTGTTGTTTTGTATTGTGTATTTGTTGTTGTTGTTGTTTTGTATTGTGTATTTGTTGTTGTTGATATTGTGTGACTGCCTCTTTTAAAAGTTCAAGTTTGTAGAGATATCATACTTGTATTTACTTAATATGTCTTCAACTTGCTCCCTAGTAGGTCTAGTTTTTTCCATGGGCCAAACATATGAATTTGTTTTATGATGGGTGGTTGTAAGACTTGAATCCAAAACTTTTGCTGCTCTAATACCATATCAAAAGAAATTAAACCTTAGGCTAAACCGAAAGTTAGCATATTTAAGGAATATCCAAGATAATATAAGGAGATAACATCACGTTGTCTCAACATATATAAGACATTCTAACAACTCCTGACGTCCAGAACCTTTGCTTGTTTGATTGTTCATTTTATCTATTAACTGTTGTTTGTGAGAATGGTGCTTATTATGGTCCATTAACCTCATCAGTTCATGCTCTCTAGTTATGTTTTTTTTTGCTGTGTCTTTCAGGTTTGGAATATTTAATCCTGCAATTGTTTATGACCATCTGGGCGAGATTTTGTCTACACTTATTTTTGGGAGTTTAGTCTTCTGTGTTTTATTGTACATTAAAGTAAGTATTTTAAGTACCCTCAGTACACCTCTTTATCTCTTATTCTTTACGTTGTATAATACCTGTCTGACACCTTGTGCTGATATTTATAATTTATTAGGGTCATGTTGCACCATCTTCCACTGATTCCGGTTCATCAGGGAACATAATAGTTGACTTCTATTGGGTAAGCATCTTTTGAAAATTTAACTGTGAACTTCAGTACTTCATTTTGTGTCTTTATAGGAAAAATAAGCATGATGATGTTATACCACAAATTAAGTCAAGGAGGTCAAATATCTAATACTTGCATCAACTCTGAAGTTGAAAGTGATGTCATAATTTATAACCTTTTGAACTCTTTCAGGGGATGGAGCTTTATCCTCGTATCGGCAAACACTTCGATATTAAAGTCTTCACAAACTGCAGATTTGGTATGATGTCTTGGGCAGTTCTTGCTGTCACTTATTGCATAAAGCAGGTAAATGATGTAACGAAGTCCTTGATAGTGAGAATTAAAACTATCCCAATATTTCTCGGTTCTATTGTTTCCAGAGTTGGTGCATTTTTACAAGCCCTTTTATTGGTGATCCTTTGCCAGTTGTTTAGTTTTTAGGTCATGCAAGTAGGAAAATAATATAATATCATTTGCTTCCGTCAAAGATGTTTAACGGGATTAGCAAGAGACACTTTCTCTTATACCATTTAATGGAAAAAAACAGTGGAACATTATTTGAAGTACTCCCTCCGTTTCAATTTATTTGACCAATTTTGACTTGGCATGGAGTTTAAGAAAGTAAAGAAGACTTGAATCTTGTGGTCTTAAATTAAAGATATGTCTAATGTACCAAAAATGCCCTTTAATTTTGGGGTCTTAAACATGCCACGTGGAGAGTTGATAATAAAGAGTTACTAAAAAAGGAAAGAGTCATTCTTTTTGAAACAGACTAAGAAGGAAAGCAGGCCAAACAAGTTGAGAAGGAGGGAGTAATAATGTTTACTTGACATGACCCTATCACAGCTTAGGTCTCTTTACTTTGTACTCATTCTTTCACCTTGATCCCTAACATTCTTTACCTGGATTTCAGTAGATTGTCAATAGAAAGACCTAGTCAATTTATATGAACTTCGTATAACATATTCTTACTTTTCAGCATGAAGAATATGGGCGTGTATCTGATTCCATGCTTGTAAATACGATATTGATGTTGGTGTATGTCACAAAATTCTTTTGGTGGGAAGCTGGGTACTGGAACACAATGGATATTGCACATGACAGAGGTTTGTGCGCACTGTGTTTTCTTTATTGATATAGCAAGTACCTTCTCAGTGCTCTGATTTTAAATGCTGACATTTCTTGTTTCTTTATTTCCATGGATACCTAAATATAATCTTCTCTGGATCTCAAATTTGTTTTGGCAGCTGGCTTTTATATATGTTGGGGATGCTTGGTGTGGGTTCCAAGCATATATACGTCTCCTGGAATGTACCTTGTTAAACAGCCTGTGAATCTTGGGCTTCAGGTATTTTTGCATCCAAGAAGAATTTGCTATATGCATGTTAGATATAAAGTTATTGCCAATAAGCATTACTTATTGTTTATTTATACTCAACTACTATTTTGGGATTTGTACTAAGTTTTCACTTAGTCTTCATCTTCTATTTTGAATTTTTGATAACCAAGAAACCCCCGAGGGCTGGTGGAGTACAGTTCGAAACTCAATGGATAATAAGTTCGTCCCTCTTCCCTTCTCCACTTAATTACCAGGCTATTGTCTGTGGCAGGCTTCGAATCCATGACAGACACATATCCTGCACATCATGTGCTTAGTCTTCATCTTTATCAACTTATTTTAAGAAATGTTCTTAGTGAACCATATTCACATCTAGTTCATGCACTGAAATACTCAATCACGATTCACAGCCCACAATGTGGTTAGAAGTACTGCTATTCATCTAGCTTGTGAGATCAGATCGACTACTCTACTACCATCATTCCATTGCCTAGCACGAAAGGTTGCTTAAAACAAATGATGGTAAACGTTCTTTGCAGTAATACTAAGAAAGTAGTAGCTTGCTGTCAAAATTTCACTCAAATAATGTTGCTGAAGGTGAAAGGTTCAAGAAAGGCATCATATTTCTGCTGAACTGAAATATCTCTTCACAGTTTGGCTTTCTAACTTTTGTAGACAGATAAGTGTAGTTCAAAAACACTTTTAAATCGAATGAACTTTAGGAAATAATGAAGAGTGAAAATGAGGGTGATTGTTGAGCATATGGTATAGAGTATCAACCATGATAGACCATATAAGATAGATACTCTTCCAAACTCTCTGATAGAGTCGGAAGTTGTGGCTTATTAGTTTCAAGCTTGAGAAAATCCCTGGAGATGCGAAATAATGTACTTAGAATATCTTTCGATCGACATTCGTCCCTTTAAAGTATGACGGAAGTCCCATTGCTGGCACAACCATTTGTAGCATAACAGATAATATGAGCAAATGAGACCATTCGGTCATTCATCAACGGCTAACATGTTCATTTCTCGCCAAGCTAGCATTTCTTTTGTTGCATGGATGTGTAATTTTTCTCCTTTGTTCATTTTCTTTGACATTTTCAGTTTTCAGGGTGTTCATTACTCTCTTCATCATTGGCTTTATTGCTTCCTCTGTTCTAGTTGATATGACACTCTTTTCATTATGAAGTTGTCAGATATTTGCCACCAGTCCAACAGTATTTCTCAATGACTTTCACAATTTCAAGATCACATTTGCTTAACTTCTTAAAAATAACTTTGATGTGGTTTTTCTCGACCATACTATTTTTTGATTGGTTCGATAATACTACTTACTCTTTTGATCATTCCTTTGATATTTTATTCGACTACCACTATAGATATGGAAAAATTAAAATACTACATTCAAATGTCATAAAATTAGAGGATAGGAGTACAAAGTTTTAGTCAAAGAGTTGGTAATTTGTATAATTTTATTTAAAATGATAATGTTCGATATTAGAACATTGAGTCAACCTTCTTAAGGGGAACTAGAACATACAATCTGGGTTCGTGGGGGTACTTCAGATGAGTTGTATCTTATATTTTCAATGATATCTTCCATTTCTGGTATTTTAAACGTTTGTGTAAAGAAAAAACAGAACACATTCTAGAATTGTCAAATGACAAAGAAAGGTTCTGTATTGAGTGTTCACTTTACCAATAGGGTCTACCCTTGGGATTATGGTGTTTCACGTGACTCCCTGACAATTGCAACCTTTTGCCCCACCCAACACATCTTAGAACATTTTTAGATCAGTGTATGTAGAATTTACCTGTCCCTATTGGTAGCAACATACTTTTTACGGTTAGAAGTTTGACTATCCAATGTTATAGTTTCTTATTCGCCATCTCAGCATGTGATAATTTGAAACTTCCGTTACTTTAATCCACTATAAATAACTACATGTATTAACATGGCTTGTAGAGCACACACATTCATTTGCTTATAGTGACTTAAGTATCTGAAAAGGAGAGAATTATGAGTACAATTACTTTCCTAATGTTCGTCAAACATATTGACCTGCACTAGATTTTACAACTTGGGATGGTGGATGTACTTCATAGTTCATATGGATTGTTTCATTAGTTTTCACATGTTTCATTTGATGTATTATAAATGTTCTGCATAACAGAAAACCAAAACCCATTCTAGAACTGTCCAATGAGCAGAGAAAGGTTGCGTATTTTCTTTTGTCAATTAGGAGTCTTCCCTTGGGGACAATGGTCTTTCACGTGATCTCTCTGTGAATTGCAATGATTTGCCACGACGCACCAGTTTGATAGCTTCTTCTTCGTCATTTTGTCATAAAAATATCCAATACATGGCAAGGCAAATTTTTGGCTACAAAACATTGAGTGATAATGTGTTATCTGAAATTGATCATTGGTGCATTGCATCAGCCTGCTTAAGGAAACCACATGTAGTAAAATGACTAGGAGAGCATATGCAATTTTATTGCTTTCGGTTTCTAATGAGGAAAGTTCTTTCTGTTATTTCAGCTTGCCCTTTATATACTAGTGGCTGGTCTTCTCTGCATATATATCAACTATGATTGTGACAGGCAGAGGCAAGAGTTTCGGAGAACAAATGGAAAATGCACTGTCTGGGGAAAGACTCCATCTAAGGTCAAATGATACCATCTGTGACTTTATTTTTCGCACTCTTTTACCCTTATTTGATGATTTTTGACTTGGTTCGTTCACTCAATGCAGATAGTCGCCGCATACACTACTACCTCTGGTGAGAAAAAGACCAGCCTTCTGCTGACATCAGGATGGTCAGTTCCTTTCTTTGTTCTCCTGCTGACGTTTTACTTCTGCAATTTAGACACTACAACATTTTTTTTTGGGGGAGGTAATAATTGTATCAAATTCAGCACTAAGAAAATGCTGCAAAAGTATATACATCAGTAATCAAATCCAGCAGTTAAGAATGTATTCTAGTCCTATTCTTGTAGGGCTTCTATAAGATCTAAAACTGATTCATCATCATTCACTTATTCTTCTTTGCACCGAAAACAAAATAACAAACTACCTACTTAGTAGATCATTGTGATAGCTAGGCATCATCCATTGAAGTCCCACTATGTTTAGGAATAAATGCGATAGCTGATTAGTCATTTGACAATGCAAAAATAGATGGTAATAGTTTCCGACCTTTCTCCACACAAAAAGCATCTTGTACATGGTACAATGCCCCTCTTATGTTTAGTTCTCTTGAGTTTGACTTGCCTCGATAGTCCTTAGTCACTAACCATGTGAAACATGCAACTTTGTATGGAGCTTTTGTTTTCCATATCTTCTTCCACGGCACAGCACCTCTTTCATTGAGCATTAATCATCAGTCTTGTAGCATGACTAGACAGTACAGGAAGCAATGCTTATGTCATCCATATTACTCTCTCTTCATTACTGGACAGTTACGGAGCATGTTCTAATGCAGCAATCAATCAACTATTCTAGTTAGTTCTCAGTCATTTAACTTACTCCTAAATTGTGTTCTGGATTGTAAAATTACGAAATTATATTGTTATTCTCCTATATAACCAGTTTCATTCTTATAGAGGCTGTACTTGATTGCATTTAACAAGGAATTCTGAATAAATACCTTGTAGATTTCTATGAAAAGCATTTAGTATTTGTTCTACTTTTTCATATTTTCTAACGCCAAACAAATTCATATATTGATGTATAATACATGTCAATTATTTTGCTTATAGCGGATTGAAACATCATACATTTTATATAATATGTTTAAACCATTTTGCAGGTGGGGCTTAGCTCGCCATTTCCACTATGTTCCAGAAATATTAGCGGCATTTTTCTGGAGTGTACCAGCTCTTTTCAACCACGTAAGCGTTCATTTACATCATTACTCTGTATTTTTCTTCTTTCATTAATAGAGAGAATTCTGTCTTTATTGCATTTTGCATTTTGTTCTTGACATTGCTGAAATCTGACATCCTGTCCCCCTTCTTTACTTTTTCTTGTACTTGCAGTTCATTCCCTACTTCTACGTCATCTTTCTAATAATCCTCCTTCTCGATCGAGCTAAAAGGGACGACGACCGATGCAAGGCAAAGTAAGAAAGCACACACCCTCATTTTTACATGGATTCTTCATATGGTTCTCCACTCTTCTCACTAACAAACTCGATCAAATTGATTAGTAATGGTCATATGTCTTGCTGGTTGTGTTTTTAACAAGACTTGAGAACTTATCTATTCTTTTGCTCGTGGACAAAATCAACTTATTTATATTCTCAAAATAATTATCCTGGCATCCCGCCACCCCCCAGGCATAATAGACCCCTGGAGGTAGCACCTGAGGGTGTGACCTAGACGTCAATGAAATGATTTGACAATCATGGGACTAGGGGTTCAAATCCCAATAGAAGACAAAAGCTTAGGTGATTTTTACCCCATTTGCCTAGGCCTTAACAGGCAGAGTAGTCGGTATATGTGTTGGTGGGAGTTAACACGTAGCAGGTAGAGTAGCTGAGATGGACGAAAGTTGGCCTAGACACCACTGTTTTTTTTTAAAAAACTAGTTGAGTAGCCGGAAGGTCGTCTTGGTCTGTCCCTAAAGATCGTTACGGAGCTATTATATATACATTTTTGTCAGTGATTTTTGGTACATTAAACTCATTCCTAGGGTGAAAATTTAACCAAATTTTCTGCTTTGCAGGTATGGCAAGTACTGGAAATTGTATTGCGAAAAGGTTCCTTACAGAGTTATCCCAGGAATTTACTAGTGATTTTTGGGGCTGCTAAGAATGTTTTACAATAAAATTTGATGTGTTTTTGTAGGCTCTTCATGTTGGTGTTTGTATGTATATTTGCTAGTTCTAACAGTTTTGGGAAACTTGTTTTTATATAAAAATATTTAAGATGTGAGTTGAGCACCATGAGTTCTCAGGTTGCACAAAAAAACACTTGACGACTTCTCTTTGTCCCATGTGCTTTAATCTTGGTGGAGAGAGTTACCTGATATTTGTTGCTGGTGGGAGGTGACATGTATCTCGTGGAATTAGTTGAGGTGTGTCTAAGTTGGATCGGACACCATGGTTATAAAAAAATAAATAAATTAAGAGTTTATACAATTCCCTTTTATACTGTTTTGAGGCTTTAGTTTAGTGGTAAGAGCATGACACATGATATGTTACTTACGTGCTTGTCACGAGTTTGCTTCTTGTTGTAGAGAGATAAAGTGTAGACGAGTAAGTGTATTATTCACCAAGTTTCAAATCGTATATCAATTAAAAGATTTTTCGATTATAAAAAAAAGATAGGTTGTGCAAAATTAAAATGTACCTCTTCATTCAAACAAACAAATTTTTTAAATATTTTATAGTAATAGTGAACTGACTCATACATCTTCTAATTAAAATAAAAAATGTTCTACTTTTGAAGGTCATGGTACCACCTTTGATAGCACAGTATTATCTTTTTATTGCACAAATATAAACATAACTTTAAGTTTCAAAACTTATTTTTCCATGCGACATTGGAAACCCTTTTCTTAAAAGTTTTATAAAATCTATGACTAAACGCAAGCTTAGGTACTTTCTCTGTTGATGGTAAGTGAAAATTAGCCATTATTAAATAAATATATGATAAAGCTTAATTTCTATAGTAAGTAATTTTCAAAATTTTCAAATTTAATTAAAAGCAAATATTTTTAAGGACAGAAAGTCAGTAGCAAATGTTCTAGCCAATATTTTTTTAAAAAAATAATTAAACTCCAACCACTTCAAGGTGGCTTTAATAGTAATTAAAAAAAGTAAATAATTTAAAAAACCCAAAAAGGAATCAACTTAATTTTGTTTTCAACTATACTTTTGTCTAATAAATGATCTGAACAATTTTTTAATTTTTCGTTGAATACTTCTTTGAATTTTCCTATGAGTAAATTAGGTAATTTAGCTAAATAACCCTCTTAATTAATATACGTTATTAAATGGTTTTCTTAATTCAAAATCTAAAATATCACATTATGTAGGGGAGGGCGTAGTGATAAATTAAGTAGATCTCAAACTCTCCTTCAAAAATAGATATTTTGTTAATCTAAGGGAATTTTTTTTTAGTGTTTAGTGGAAGGAAAATGTTTTATTTTCGTAAAATTATTTTCCTGAAAAATAAGTGTGTTTCATACTTATGTTCTAGTGTTTGGTAAGTAAGTTAAAAAGAATATTAACTTAAGAGTATTTATAAGTAGGTTATATATCTATCAATATACTATGGACGCGGACTGAGATAGGAAGTGGAGGTTCAGGGACGCGTGGGATGGTCAAGAGATGGGAGATTGGAGGGATGGATGGGTGGAAAGAAGACGATAAACTTATAATAGCGCTTATTCATTTTGTTTTCCTTTGGCTACTTCTATTAGGGAAGTCAATTTTCCTCATTTTTTAAGAAACTTGTTTTTCCCATAGAAAAAATATTTCCCAATATATTGACCAGTCAAACATAGGAAATTTCAATTTTTTTCATGTTTGTTGGTCAAAATATTTTGAAAAGTATTCTTTCTAGAAAAACAAGCCCCTTAAATATGAGGGAAATAACGTCTCTAACGAAAGTTGGGAAAACAAGATTCATAAGCGATATTGTAAGATTATTGTCTCCTCCCGACCTACCCAATATTCTAACCATCCCACCCACTCCTTATCCTAGTTCACCCACATAATGTGTTGCTAGATTACATATAAATACTCTTAAGATAATATTTTTTTTTTAACTTACTTAACAAACACTAAGAAACATATTTATTTTCAATTCAACACTATATCTCCATCCAACTGACAATCCAACAAATTCACTTGATTATATTATTATATTCTTCAATATCAACTTCTAGCAGTAAACTATATAGATAGGCATAATAAATATAGAAATAAATAAAATTAAGAGAGACAAAAACAAATTAACCCACCATTTTTTATATATTAATATTCTTCTTAAATTTTGTATTTATGTTTATATATATATATATATATATATATATATGATCTTTTCTAATGTTTCTTTTCTTGAAAAATAAAGGGAGAAAAATGTTTCTTTTCTTGAAAAATGAAGGGGGGATACAATGCTGGTATATTACTTATACATATTGTATCATTAAAAGAAGAAAAGAATAAAACATTATTATTAAAGCATTTAGGACTTTACTGATCCGAAGATCTATCAAAAACAATCTTTTATGAAGGTAGGAATAAGGTCTTTAGACGTCTTACCTGCTCTAATCCTTATTTTGGGATTATACTGATATGTTGTTGGATATCTAGTTAAGAGATAAACTTATATACATGAAGAATTACTCCAAACATAAGAATTGGGGAAATTTTGGAGGACATGGGAAAACCTGAAATAAGATCTCCAAAAGGGGATGACATGTATAGAGATAAATAAAAATAGAGAATGCAATTGACAGGTGAAAAATAAGGAACAAAAGAAGGATTTTTATAGTTGGTTTGAGGTGTTTTTATAGGATAATATTGGGAAATCTTTTAAATAACATTCCATATATACCGATTTATAATATATTTGATGAAGTCAAAATTAATCTGAACCTACCAATTTTCTTAGAACCTACCAAAACATAATCTTAGTAAGAAAATCTTTATCTAAGTAGATTATTAATAATAATTAATTTTTTCCCCAGTCAATGTTTAAAAACCTTAAAACAGTGTTCTCATCTCCATATACATTAATATGTGAACAACTCAATTTCATACCTTGTGGTCTATAATATTAATTTTGATAGTTTAAATTATTTTAATTCCCATTTTAATTATAACCTAATCATTTTTTTGATTTATCTCGATTGAATTATACAATATCTTATGTTTTACAAAAAATGTTGTATGAGATTGTGCCAATAGAAATGTTACCTATTTTCACACCGAATATATATAACCCTTAGGGTTCGTTTGGTAGAAAAATAAATAACGCAAAGATTAGTAATGCAGGGATTAGTAGTGTTGGGATTAGTAATGTAGGGTATTTTTTTTATCAAGTGTTTGGTTCATTGTTTTCCACCTCATCTTGTGTTTGAATTAAAACTCTACAAAAAGCTTCTTTTCAATTATATCGATTTTCTATTTTATGTAATCGGATCAATGTAGATAATTGTTGGACAATATTATTTTTCTATGACATTCTAACTAGCTAGGAGAAGAACAATTTTGTTGTCATGTTTGGTATTTTCTCACTTGAATTATTTGCGGGTAAATAATTATCATCTTGATAAATTAATCACTTAAAAAACGTTAATTTTCAATTTAGAATAGATAGACCATCTACTTTAAAACCGAAAAGACGGTAAACAATAGTAAAGTCGAATAAATCATCTACATTTACACATAAAAATTGCAAGTTGTTGTTTTAATATGTATACAATTTATAAATTGTTCAAAGTACAAATAATTAGAAACCATAGATAAATCAACAAATAATTTATTCAATTAAGATCACAAACATCATGTGGTGATATATTTGCCTTTTCAATTAGTAAATGTTAAATAACTCACATTTTAAATATTGTATTGATATGTATTGCATTTAGTTATCAACAAACAACTCTCTCTAAATAATAAAATTTGTAAGCTAATTTATTTTAAAAAAATTACTAGTACAAATATAAAACAGAAAATCAAGAAATAGCTAGTAAGCAATAGATAAACTTATAAACTTAAGAGCTTGTATATAATAAGATTTTTAGAAAACAAAATGGTGTCGATCATACATAAACAAATAATAAATAAGTAATTTAGAGAGATCAAACTTTCCATTAAAATAAATTCATGTATCTTGTACCATAAAGATTTCATTCTAAAATTTCTAGACATAATCTTTTATTTGCTATACAACTCGAAAGAAGTGTAATACAACATATAGTATTAGTCGATTACACTAGGTTACTTAATTTTTTTACAAATTGCTTATAACCAAGAATTATAAAAAAGTATATAAAATTTTCTTTTAAATGTTTGTTACTCCTTGAAGTCCAAGACTCATTTATAGAAGGACTATTCTATACAAATATATGATAAAAAAATTAAACAAAAAATTATGTAGTAGTTCAATAATGAAACAATCACATTTATAAGCACTTGAAGAAGTGCTCGATAGATTGTATTATTTTATGAAAAGCAACAAAATGAATTGTAGTCCACGACTCATATATAGAAGGACTATTCTATACAAAGATATATGATAAAATAATTTAAACAAGAAATTTTGTAGTAATTCAATAATGAAACAATCACGTTTATGAGCACTTGAAGAAATATTTTTAGATTGTATTATATTATTGAAAACAGAAAAATGAAGGGATTGAACTATATATACCATGATATCATCGTTTTGTTACGTAGGTAAACTTTTAGCTTAGATCACTCTGAATTTGTCTTGTTGAGACTTACACAATTTCTGATGTATTTCTTTTGTTTGGTCTATCTTTCTAGAACTCTTTTAATAATAGCAACAATAATAACATTTCTTATAGTTTCGCGTGAAAAATAATTGATGGATGTCATGTTGATTTTATTTTAAAGTCCATCGATTTTTTTTTTAAATTTTTTTTAATCAAAAGACCTACATAGTCCATCCTTGTGTTTTTACACTTTCTTTTTTGTAACACCCCGCTATTCGAAAGAAACTAGAATTAGAAAGAAGCCATTTTTTTGGGAAATAATTAAATTTGGAAAGTTTGACCAAGTTAAGCTAAGTATGAGTTTTGGGTCAACTTCAAACGACCATAACTCCTAGCTCAGGATGATTTAGGTGTGCTACCAGACACCGAAGGAAATATCTTTGAATTATCTTTCCAACACCACCGAGTTTGGCCTTTTTCGAGTTCGTATGAGGGAGATATTCCCATTTGAAGTTGGGTTGTCTAGATAAGGAAAGTCAACTGGATTTTAAGGGTATTATGGTCTTTTCCCTACCCAATTATTGAATTTCGTTTTTGGTAATTAAGTTGGGGTCTAAAGTCTAAACTGATTTGGTTCAGTTTACACTTCATCAAAAAAAGTTAGGGTTTTGAGAGAAGAGAAAAGAAGAGGAGAAAAGAGGAGAAGAAGCAAGGAATCGTTGCGTTCTTGGAGATTTGCTTGTGGATTTCGCCAAGGGTTAATCCCTACGAGGTATGTGAGATCACATAGTGTTGGATTCGTTCATCCACACATCAATCATGATTTATTTTAGCGAATTTATGTTCTTGAAAGTATAGAAATTGAGTTCTTGATAAATTTAGTTGAAATTTCTACTGGGTTCTTGATTGTTGAAGTTGTTGAGGAGTTCTTGATTTAAATTCATGAAATTAGATGTCGTTTGGAGTAGATTCTTGCATATTTTGGTTATGTATTCAAATCTAAGTGTTTGGGGAAGGAAGCAATCGAATCTAGAGGGTTTAGAGTTGAAAAACGAGCAAGAAAATTCGTCAAAATTCTAGGGAAAAGGGGTGGGGCGTCACGCCACTCAGAGCGCCCCACAAAGTGTTATGTAGTTTGGGCTCTGGGGCTCCGCGCCATCCAATGCGCCCCATCCTCAGTTCTGTAGTTTTGCCTTTGGTGCCCCACGCCACTCAGAGCGCCAGGACGCCAAGTCTTCTACCCTTTCCCACGTCTCTCCGTTTGAGTTCCCTAGCAACGTACCTAAGTTTTATAATTGATTTCTACACTCTAAGGTACGTCTAAACATCATGAAATCATCCATAAACATGAGATCATGAACCTTGAATCCATAATTTAATTCAAGGAAAGTTAAGAGTCAAGTCAAGAGAAGTTCTTAGAGTCTTCCAAAAGTCTTTAATAAATGTTTTAACTTTGTTTAAGGCTTGAGTTTTTGAGTTGAGTAAAGAGTAAAGAGTAAAGATTGAAGTTCATTTCTTCAAAAGAGTATATGGGGACTATGTATTCTCAAAGAGTAAAATGTTTTCACATTTAAACAAGAAAGGAAACACCGATTTCCAACGGAGCCTTTGATCCTAGTTTTCCAGTAAAGAGTAAATGCTTTCAAAACTATCAAGCAAGAGAGGAAACTTTGATTTCCTAGAGAGCCTTAGGGATAGTTTTGAGCAATTATCTCAAACCACAGAAAGAAGTTCTATTTTTAAACATATGAGCTAGTATATTTTGGAAGTAGTATTGAGCACCGATATGGGGGAGAGTTCAGACAACTTCCAGCCCCCATAAACCATGTAGCCATCATAGGTAGAAAAAGGGTCATACTTTTTAGATGATTCCTTAGTGCTTTTTAGCATAGACTAGTGGATCCACTTAGTAGTTAGGTTCTATGCCCCTGACAAGGTATAGGACGGCCCTGACAGCGTGAGGCAAAACGCTGTATCATCACATAACTCTTAAGTGATGGTTGTCGGTTAGAGAACCTCCCACAGAAGTATTTTGTATTCTTATATACACAGATTTATTTGTATTTTCATATACAAACAGAGTTTATATTGTATCTTTGAATACAAACTAAGTTACTTTTGTATTTCTAAATACACATGCTTGTTATCCATGTTTTAAAAGATTTCTCTTTATATTGCATTCCTATTATTGCTTTATATTGAAATGAGTTAGTTGAGTTGAGTTGAGCCCAAGTATGTTCTTACAGTTCCTTTCAAGCTTATGTCTTGTCTTAGAATTTCCATTGCATGCTCGTACATTCAATGTACTGATGCCATTTGGCTTGCATCGTTGTTATGATACAGATACATGTAACCAGGATTAGCATATATCCAGCGCTTCGTTTGATCCAGTTGAGCATTCAGAGTCTTTTGGTGAGCCTCATTGCGTCCGGAGGATCCCTTTTATTGCTTTACTAGTTAGTTCATTAGGATGTTGTGGGTCTTGTCCCAACGTCCATCTCAGTTGTTAGAGGCTTCATATAGTTAGTCCTTTTGCCTTTACATTGTTGTTTGCTTATGTTAAGACTTGAGTTGCCATTTTGGCTAAGTTGAATGTTTATCTTTAAACGTTCTAAGTTATCTTTTAAACAGTTGAGTAAAGATGCATTGAATCCTTGTATTAATGCTTTAAGTCTTTCGATGAGTAGTAAGCCAGGCCAAGGGTTCGCTTGGGGCCAACAATGGTTCTCGAGTGCCAGCCGCGCCAAGGATGTAAGCTCGGGGCGTGACATTTTTAGTAGTGGATGTATTTAGAAAAAGAAACATTATTTAATTTTCATTTAGTTATAGATTTTGATTTTTTGTTTAAAATGAAATATAATTTATACATGAAATTTGATTACTTTTTGAAAAATAATAATTCGAGTTTCAAAATTGGTTTGAATAACTTTTGGGGTGAAAATTTCTTCTTACTCATAAAACATCGATTTTTTTCAAAATAAAATATATGTTTAAACATAATTTCAGTTTTCAAAAACTATTTTGAACTTTAAATACTCGTTTTTTTTTCAAGTACTTCTAAATTTATAGTCAAAATTAGCTCAATTACCTTTTCATTCTTGTCTTTTAGGAGACTAAAATATGATGACAAAGCATTTCATGCTTATCTAATGGAGTATATTTTAGATAAACACCTCACACTAGCTATAAAATTTCATTTTTATGTCGCACCAGAAAAGTTGTTTATTCCATTAGTTATCGTTTATCAACATGCAAAATTTGAGCTTGTAGCATCAGATTGTTTTTTTTTAAACTTCAATTACACATGTCAATTTTTTTATTCGATATTTTTTTGGCATAATACATTAATGTGCCTTTTAACTTGACCTTATTTCACATTTATGCCCTCCAACTTTGGATCTACACAAGCAGACACTTGAACTTGTATAAAGGTAAACAAGTAAATACATGAGTCCTACTGTAATGTCCCATTTCTTGTGAATTTGCTTTTAATTGTGAATTGATCATTTTGCCCTTCCCCTTAGCGTTTCTATGCTTAGTTTAATTTGTTTTTTGGAAATGGTTGGTGTGGTACCCGATGTGATTGAGTGTATTTTTAGTGATTTGACCCCTCTTGAGTTGAGAATTCATGATAGGGTTGACTTTGGTCAACATTTTGTCCGAGCGTCAAATGGGGATTCTGTTAGTTCCATCACGTCCGAAACGTTGAGTTTGAACTAGTAAGGTGGTTGGTAAGATTTTCGAGGCCTTATGTTGATATTTGGACGTTTGGGGTAAGAAGTTGAGTTTTTAGCCTTAAGAGTGGTTTGGGAAGGTAATTCCGTCAGTTGAATCTTTTTGAAAATCCGATGATTCCATTGAGTCCGGATTGTCGGACTTAGTGGGGTAGCATGTCTAGTTTATTTTTATCGAAATTTTAGAACAAATCCCGAGGGTCCATTTGATGATTTAAAAGTTAGTTGTTTTTCTAATATTTGCTGACCTCGCGATCGCGAAGGGATCTTCGCTTTCGCGAGGGTTGCATTTGCGAAGGTAGTTCGCTTTCGCAAAAGGTGAAGTGGGCAAACCTTCGTGAAAGCGAAGGCCTGTTCGCATTTGGGAAACTTGTTTTTTATAAAAATATTTAAGACTTGAGTTGAGCACCACGAGGTCTCAGGTTTAATTTCCAGCACAGAGAAAAACTTGATGACTTCTTCTCATCTGCTTTAGCCTTGGTGGACAAAGTTACCTTATACTTGTTGCTGGTGAGAGGTGACATGTATCTCGTGAAACTAGTCGAGGTGTGCCCAAGTTGGCTCGGCCACCACAATTATCAAAACATAAATAAATGTAAGAGTTTATACAATTTTCTTTATATTGTATCCTCTTCATTCATTCAAACAAACAAGTCTTCTAAATATTTTATAGTAATACTGAACTGACTCATACATCTTCTAATTAAAAGAAAAATGTTCTACTCTTGAAGCTCATGGTACCACCTTTCATAGCACGGTATTATCTTTTTGATACGTAGGTTTATTTTTTTTTTCTTTCGGAAAAGCTTTTATCTGAGATCACAATTTCTCTTTTAATAATAACCTTTCTTATAGTTTTGCGCAAAAAATAATATATGGATATTATGTTAATTTTATTTTAAAGTCTATCGATTTTTTATTAGAAAAATATTTATCAAAAGATCTACGCAGTTCATCCGTGTTTTTACACCTTTTTTAGTAGTGTATGTATATAGAAAAATAAAACTTATTTAACTTCTGTTTAATTATAGATTTTGGTTACTTTTTAAAAATAAAATAAATGAAAATGTCATTTGTACATGAAATTTGATAAGTTTTTGAAAAATAATAATTCAAGTTTCAAAAATCGGTTTGAATAACTTTTGGGGTGAAAATTTTCTTCTACTCATGAAACATCATTTTTTTTTTCAAAATAAAATACATGTTTAAACATAATTTTAATTTTCAAAAACTATATTTAATACAACTTTAAATACTTTTTTTTTAAATTTTTTTATAAAATTTATAGTCAAACGTTAGCTTAATTACCTTTTTATTCTTGTCTTTTAGGAGACTAAAATATGATGACAAAGCATTGCATGCTTATCTAAGGGAATATTTTAGATAAATATATAAAATCAGAAGTCAATATTATATACTTCAATTGAATGGGGATTCATATGTATATGATGCAACATAAAATAAATTGTTTGAATACAATAAAATATTATATAAACAAGTCGTTGCTCTCAAATTTTGGTACATGAAATTTGTTAAATAATGCTAGCTCACTTGCTTATAGTATTTTAAGTATTGCACACATATATGAATTCACTTAATTTTGTTTTCAAATATACTTTTGTCTAATAAATGATCTGAACAAATTATTAATTTTTTGTTGAATACTTCTTTGAATTTTTCCTATGAGTAAATTAGGTAATTTAGTTAAATAACACTCTTAATTTAATGTATGTTGTTAAAAGGTTTTCTTAATTCAAAATCTAAAATATCACATTATGTATGGGAGGGCGTAGTGATAAATTAAGTAGATCTCAATCTGTCTTCTAAAAAAGATTTTTTTTATAATCGAAGGGAATGTTTTTAGTGTTTGGTGGAAGGAGAATGTTTTCCACGAAAAATGATTTCGTAGAAAATATTTTTCTGAAAAGTAAGTGTATTTCATACTTATGTTCTAGCTAGTGTCTGGTAAGTAAGTAAGAAAATATTGTCCTAAGAGCATTCATATATGTTATCTATTGAAATACAATGGAGGCGGACTGGGATAGGAAGTGGAGGTTCAGGGGTGGTCAGTTATCGAACTCGTTTTCCCTTAGCTACTTCCATTAGGAAGTCATTTCCTCATCTTAAGGAACTTGTTTTCCTAGAGAAAAAATGTTTCCCAAACATATCAACCAGCCAAACATAGGAAAATTGGAAAACATTTTTTTGGTAAATGTTTTTCAATTTTCTCAAGTTTGATTGGTTAAATATTTTGGAAAATATATTTTCTAGGAAAACAAACTCCTTAAATATGAGGAAAATAAGTTCTCTAACGAAAGAAGGAAAAACAAATTTTATAAGTGACATTTCAAGATCATTATCTCCTCCCAACCCACCCAATATTCTCAATCCCCACCCTTTACCATCCACCCAACCCCACCCCACCCCGAAGCCCAACTCCCTACCCCATTTCCCTCACATAATGTATTGCTAGATTACATACAAGTACTTTTAAGATAATATTTTTTTACTTGCTTAACAAACCCTAAAAAAAAGATTAAGATCTATTTTGGAAAACTAAAGGGGATACAATGTTGGTATATCATTTATACA
>JAJOOR010000621.1:0-24156 GCA_036250505.1 Solanum acaule | reverse complement strand
TGGAGACTTGACCTTGAGCCCTAGTTTCAACACTTCTTCTTTTTCAAGTTCGAGAGAAATATTTTGAAGATGAACCCAATTTCTTTTGGTGAATTTAATAGAATGACTTGAATGGGTTGAATTTGGAGTTAAAATCACTTATATAGGGGTCTTAGGCATAGGCAAAATGACATAGTATCAATATAAAATAATTAGTAAAAGACCCAACTACCCCTACCATTAACTGGCGAACCCACCATTGACGGACCACAACTGACGGACCGTGGACACACTAACGGTCCGTGGACAGACTAACGGTCCGTGGACAGACTAACGGTCCGTCCTGCACGACTATCATTCATGGTCAAAAAGTTGGAATTTAAGGTCATGGTCGATGGAACCTCAACCACAGGCCGTGGTCTGGCCGACGGTCCATTGGTGAGGTCGTGGTCTCATGGCTTCTGAACATACTGGTCTCCCAATCCATCGACCACACCTACGGTCCTTGTTTGGCCTCTGTGGCTGGCACCTGAAATTCTCAAAAAATTGTTATGTTGACCGTTCTCGAATCTGAGGTGTTACATTCCATCACTTGCTAGATAGCCTTGTAATGTTATTACCTGAGCTATTATCTTTGAAGAAGCCAAAGCTCATGCCATTGGCTCTCAAACCGGTACCTCTACTTCCTAGGTTATGACCTTAAGAGCCATCTAAAGTGTAGGAGACTCAACTCTCTCTTGCACCTATTTAGTAGCTGGAGCTCTAAACTCGACTGTAGTTGGAGCTCTAAACCCGATTAGGATTGCTTCTCTATCCTTAACTCTAGCTCCTCCTCTGGTCAATTCTTTATTGTGAGTCATGATAACAACAACTAACACAGAAGATCATATCTACCCTAACCTGATTTTGTTCTGACCATCTCTGAGAGAAAAGAGAGAAAGAGCGTTAGATACCAATTTAGATCACCAGAAACCAATTTGAATCAAGTCAATTCTAATCAAGTAATAGCATGAAAAAAAAAAGTGAGTTTTTCTAATATCAAATATCCTTTCGATGAGGAGTATAGATGTTTTCATGTTTTAACAAGACTCTACTAGACATGTTTTAGTACGATAAGAATATTGGTAATAAGGATACCATATCGCCTCATATTTTTCTCATTAGAGGTCAAGGGTAATCGCCTCAAGCCTTATCTCATTCATAGTTCCTAAAGCTTAGATTCATTTTAGCTGAGCAATCATTTTAACCTAGAATCATTCAATGTGAGAAAACATTTCACATCCATACATAAGCAAATCAAGTGGGAATGATCCCTTCCGCAACAATTACATCAATAATCAACAATTCATAACATATGCTTCACTCTCAAAGTAATCTATATCATAATCATCATATATGCTTCAATCACAAAGCAATTCATAATGTACCTTATTCATCCTATAAGAATACACCTAAATCCATAAATTCTCCTTTCATAGATTAAAGCCCATTCACATCAATTTCATCCTAGAAACATGGGTTAAGCATAGGTACATAGAAATTCATCATGAAAAGCATACAATCCTCTCAATTCATGCATAAACAATCACAATCCACTCAATTGGATCAACATTCATAAAGACCCACAACTTAGAAGAAAACCCTAACTTAAATTGGGGAATTTTTACTTTTCAATTGTAGAAACTTAGGGGACCCATGGATGCAAGGATTCCATGGATGAATAAAGCTATCATACCTTGCTATCAAAGCCCACAAACAATTGAGGAATGGAGGCTTGACCTTGAGCCCTAGCTTCAACCCTTCTTCTTCTTCAAGTTCTAGAGAGAGAAATATTTTGGAGAGGATCAACCCAATTTCTTTTGGTGAATTTAACAGAATGACTCTAATGGGTTGAATTTGGGTTAAAATCACTTATATAGGGGTCCTAGGCATAGGCAAAACGACATAGTATCAATATAAAATAATCAGGGAAAGACCCAACTACCCCTACCATTAACTGGCGAACCCACCATCGACGGACCGTGGACAGACCGAAGGTCCGTCCTGCACGACCGTCATTCGTGGTCATAAAGTTTGAATTTGGGGTCATGGTCCACAGACCCTTAACCACGGGCTGTGGTCTGACCGACGGTCTGTTGGTCAGGCCGTGGTCTCATGGCTTCTGAAAATACTGGGTGCCCAATCCACAGACCATACCTACGGTCCGTGGTCCCATCCATGGGCCGGTTGGCCTCTGTGGCTGGCACTTAAAATTCCTGAAAAAAAATTATGTTGACCGTTTTCAAATTCGAGGTGTTACATTATCTCCCCCTTGGGATCATTTGCCCTCAAATGAGATTCAAGACATCACAAAACGTAAAGGACTCTAAACTAGCAACCCATCATGCATGCAATTTCATCTAAATGCACACAACAAAGGAGGAACTTCTACTCCAAGCTAAACATATCCAAAACATTATAAGGAAGATAGGAACTAGACCTACCAGCCCAATATGCATGCATTTATAAGATTACTCATATCTGGGGAGGAACTACCATCTCCAAGCTAAAAGCATGCTCATATCATCACATCAAGAAACTCATTGCAACTCATACTCAAATGCATATATCCAAGGAGGAAACATCAACTCCAAGCTAAAGCATGTTCAACAATACATCTCATGAAGTCTATAGGCAATTCATACTCAATCCACATCAACATGAGGAAATCAATCAAATAAACTCATTTTCTTTAAAATTCAAGTTTTTTTTAACATGCATAAAATAAGGAATCATGGAAATCATCTAAAACACATGACACCAAAATAAAGAGTAAATAATGAGGAACTAATTACCTCATGCTATAGTAGGAGTACAAGGAAAAAGATAAGGATATCGGGACATCATATCGGCCTCGGCCTCCCAAGTAGCCCCCTTAACTAAATGATTCCTTCACAACACTTTCACGGAAGCAACTTCTTTGTTTCTCAGCTTCTTGACTTGCTGGACTAAAATCTCAACCGGAACTTCCTTATAAGAAAGATTCTCCTTAACTCCCAAACCTTCTAAGGGAACTATAGATGTCGGATCTCCAACACACTTTTTAAACATAGAGACGTGGAAAACCGGATGCACCGATGCCAAATCATTAGGCAATTCATAAGCAACCTTACCAATACGTCTGAAAATCTTATATGGACCCACATAACGGAGACTAACCTTCCCTTTCTTACCAAACCTTATTACACCCTTCATGGGTGAGATTTTCAAGTAAATACAATCATGAACATCAAACTCAAGATCTCTTCTTCTACAATCGGCATAGAAATTTTGTCGACTTTGAACTGTTCTCAACCATTCTCTAATAAGTCGGACTTTCTCCATAGCCTCATGAACTAACTCGGGTCCTATCAGTGCAATTTCACCCACCTCAAACCAACCTATAGGAGATCTACACCTCCTACCATAGAGAGCCTCAAATGACCCATACCAATACTCGAATGGTGACTATTGTTATAAGCAAACTCAATCAATGGCAAATGCTCATCCCAATTACCTTTAAAATCAATTACACATGCTCTCAATCATATCTTCCAAAGTTTGGATAGTGTGCTCCGCTTGAACATCAGTTTGTGGATGAAAAGTCGTGCTAAGCTTAACACGAGTACCAAGACCCTTTTGTAAAGATTTCCAAAACTGAGAAGTAAATTGAGTACCTCGATCGGATATAATGGACAAGGTCACTCCATGCAACCTTACCATTTCCCTCAAATACAACTTAGCATAGTCTTTCACCGTATAAAAAGATTTGACGGGAATGAAATGAGCCTATTTTGTCATTCGATCTACTATTACCCAAATTAAATCATATTGTGCAACCCTTCTATGAAGTCTATATTCAAATCTTCTCACTTCCAAGTAGGAATACTAATGTCTTGGGATAAACCTCTCGGTTTCTGATGTTCAACTTTCACTTGTTGACAATTAAGACACTTGGCCAAAAATTCCTCAATATCCTTCTTAATCACATTCCACCAATAGACCTCTCGCAAATCACGGTACATCTTGGTGACTCTCGGGTGAAATGAATACCGAGAACTATGGTCTTCTGACAAGATTTGTTCCCTCAAGTCATCTACATTAGGGACACACAAACGACCTTGATAACGAAGCACACCATCTACCCCTTGGGAGAAAGCCTCAACGGACTTTTTTAGCACCGCTTCTTTCAATTCTACTAAGGTCGGATGAAGACATTGCTTAGCTTTCACATCCATCACAAAAGACGATTCTGAACCATTATGTACCATAACAACTAGCCTTGGTGGTGTCCATTAACTGAACACCCAATCGAGCCAATCTATGTACATCTCGTACCAATTCTCTTTTACCCTCTTCTATATGGGAAACACTACCCATTGATAATTGGCAAAGAGGATCTGCCACCACATTTACCTTATGATGAGTCCACAAATTGGACTCATTTAGGGCTATATTTTAATAGAAATTGTGTCCTCAAATGCTTATTTTATCTCAATATCTGATGAAAACCCTTAAGTTTCAAGTATTTGAAGTTTGAAGGAAACCATGGACACTACGTCGCAAAAAGGAACAAAAAGGATAAAAAGAACTAAGAAATGAAGGCCTGAGGATCGCCGAGTGGACTCGGCGAGTCATCGAAGGGTCTTACTTTGCCTTTTGTTCCAGTGTGCTGAGCCCTGACGGAAATGATCAAGTCGGCAGAAAAAGGGGAGCAGTCGGCGCATCGCCAAGAAGTTCCGCGAAGTAGTACCATGTCACACAATGACCCAGAGCACGACGATGCTGAAGGCTAGTGCAAGACGGCGGTGAAGTACACCAAAAAGTGAATTGCTAAGTTGATCGACGATTCCGACTAACGATGCCAAATGATCCGCTGCAACACAAATCTGTGAAAACTATAAATACTAGTTAGAGTTGTAGTTTTAAGAGTCGAACAATTATTATAATTTTCATATAGAATAGTACTTTTTGATATTTTTTCTCTAAGCTTGAGAGGGTTTTGAAGACTTGAAGATCCAAAGGGTTTCATCTTCAAGATTTGGGTTTGGGTCTCTTGGATTCTTCACTTTTGGCCTGTATCAAGACTTAAATCTTCATACCCAATTGAATGCAAGCTCAATTTGGTATAAATTTCTATCTCTTATACATGTGTGGCTAAAAACCCCAACTCTTGGGGTGTGATTTAGCGAATATGGGTTAAGATAATTGTTGGGTCTTTCTTGCTGATAGTTTAATCATAGTTTAATTGTGATTTCGTTTAGTAGTTGTGGATGAAATTAATGAATTTGTAGTTGCAAATACAAGTCTATTTATGTGTTTTCAGCTTGCTCGAGAGAAAGGTTGTAAAACTAAGACTACTAAATTGATGGCCAGTGCGAGTGGGTCGACATGAGGTTCAGCTCGAGAGAGTGAACCCTAGTCCCATATCCACACACTCAGCTTGAGAGAGTGCGTGAGTTAAGGCGTAGGCTGGTCTTCATGCAGCAAGTGGGTGTCCGAGAGGAACGCATTTGAAATGGGGTAAATTGCTCGAGAGAGAGAGCTTATCCCCCTTAAAGTCTAGCCTAGTCACAATTATTCTATTAATCTTCTATGAAAGCATGTACCCAATAATCTAGCTTAACTCGTATTCCTGTAACATCCCAAGGATTCCCTCTCATTACTTAGAAACCCTCATTTATTTTGCTGTTTTTACTTACTAGTGACAAAACCCCTCATTGTTAATTGACACTCTTGTGTCCCCCTTTAATTTACAATGTTTTTAATCGTTAATGTCTTTAGCTACGACTAGCTAGAACTAAGTTTTATTTTTCTATTAATTCTCAAAACCACTCTCTTGGGAACGATCCCAACCCTTGGTTGGGTTACTAAACTATTGTACGATCGTAGATACTTGCATCGGAAGTTGTGTCTTGATTACGCAAACATCACCTTACCTAGGTGATAGAGAGCACTCATATCATAATCTTTAAGTAACTCAAGCCATCTTCTTTAGCGAAGATTAAGATCTTTCTGATTAAACACATATTGTAGACTCTTATGGTCAGTGAAAATATCTACATGAACACCATACAAATAGTGCCTTCAAAGCTTTAAGGCAAACACAACTGCCGCCAATTCCAGATCATGGGTAGGATAATTCTTCTCTTAAACCTTAAGTTCCCATGAAGCATAGGCAATAACCTTTCCATTTTGCATAAGCACACATCCTAACCCAATTCTCGAGGCATCACAATAGACAACAAAACCATTTGTCCCTTCCGGTAAAGTCAACACCGGAGCGGAAGTAAGTCTATCTTTCAATTCTTGAAAACTCTTCTTACATGTTTCAGACCATATGAACTTGGCCTACTTTTGAGTCAAAGTTGTCAATAGAGAGGCAATGGGAAAAAACCTCTCTACAAACCTTCTGTAGTAACCAGCTAAGCCCAAGAAACTCCTAATATCCAAAGGGGTTAGAGGTCTAGGCCAACTTTTAACCGCATCTGTCTTCTTAGGATCTACCTCAATACCCTTACTAGAAACAATATGAACAAGAAAAGCTACGGACCTTAGCCAAAACTCACATTTACTAAACCTCGCAAGGAGTTGTTAATCCTTGAGAATTTGCAACACAATCCTCAAATGATTGATATGATCATCCTCACTTCTCGAATAAATCAATATATTATCAATGAACACAATTATGAACATATCAAGGTATTGCCTAAACACCTTATTCATCAAATCCATAAATGCGGCCGAAGCATTAGTCAAACCAAATGACATCACCAAAAACTCATAATGATGACCATACCGAGTTCGAAAGGTCGTATTCGAAATATTGTATTGCTTCACCCTCAATTGGTGATAACCCAACCTAAGATCAATCTTGGAAAAGTAACTTGCTCCTTGGAGTTGGTCAAAAATATCATCTAGTCTTGGAAGAGGATACTTATTCTTAATGGTCTCCTTGTTCAATTACCGATAGTCAATACACATAAGAATTGAACCATCTTTCTTCTTAACAAACAAAATGGGAGCACCCCATGGAGATATACTTGGTTGGATGAACCCCTTATCCAACAAATCTTTCAATTGCTCATTTAATTCCGTAAGTTTTAATGGAGTCATTCGGTAAGGAGGAATAGAGATAGGTTGTGTATCTGGGAGAAGGTCAATACCGAAGTCTATTTCCCTTTCTGGAGAAATATCGGGTAGATCATCTAGGAACACATCCGGAAACTCATTAACGATGGGGACCGACTCAAGAGTAGGGGTTTCGGAATCCATATCCCTCACCCTACTAGATGGTACATGCAACCCATAGAAATCATCCTCCTCGCTTTAATACAAGAGATAAACTAACTCTTAGGCATAGAATTCCCCCCTTCCACTCTAGGATAGGCTCATTCGGGAACTAAAACTTGACTACACGAGTTATACAATCAATAGAAGCATAACAAGAGTGCAGCCAATCCATACCAAGGATAACATCAAAATCTAGCATATCAAGCTCTACCAAATCAACAAGAGTAACTCTACGGGACAAGGAAATGGGACACTTTCTATAGACCCTCTTAGCCATAATAGAATCACCAATAGGAGTAGAGACAGAAAAAGGATCTAACAACACATCAGGAAGCACATCAAACCTCATAGCCACATATGGCGTCACAAAAGATAAGGTAGCACCAGGATCAAGTAAAGCATAAACATCATGTTGAAAATCTTTCAACATACTTGTAACCACATCGGGAGAACCCTCTTGTTCACCACGAGTCTGAAGTGCATAGAACATATTTTGCTTAGGATCATTCAAACCCGAACCACTTAGACCAGATGAAGGATAGGGTTGATTCCTACGACGACTATCTCCCTCATTCTCAGCAACTGAAGGGCAATATCTTATCTTGTGGTCCATCTTTCCACAACCAAAACAAACATTGGAACCCGCTAGACATTTACCTTCATGCTTTCTACCACATTTAGCACAATTTGGCAATGAAAACTCACTACCATTTCCTCCTTGAGGTTTAGGGTTAGACACCCTCTCTTTGTTGAACTTAGGAGCATTGGAGGAACCTTGCTCGAAAAGCCTTTGTTGAAATCTAGGACGACCATGTCCATCAGACCTTGCATGAGAGAAATTACCATCACGGTTCTAGCTCTCTTTGTCTCCTTAGATTTATCCTTAAGTTTCTCCTCTTCAATTTGTTGGGAATGAGCCATGAGACGAGAAATATTCATGTCATGGATGAGCATAGTTGTACGGCATTCTTTCACCAAAAATTCGAACACACCCGAAACGAACTTGCTCAACATTTCCCTAGAGTCGGCAACAATAGGAGGAGTATACCTTGACAATTGTATGAACCTCAAGGCATATTCTTTCACACTCATGTTCCCTTGTAAGAGATTAATAAACTCAAGCACTTTTGCCTCCCTCATATCAAGAGGAAAGAACCTATCAATGAAGGGATACTTGAACCTTTCCCACTCTAGGGGACCCGCATCTACCTGTCTTGCTTCATTTCATTATTTAAACCAAATTTGAGCCACACCTTTAAGCTGATAAGCGGCCAATTCCACCTTTTCCACCGGAGTCACTCCCATAATAGTCAACACCTTGTAAACCTTATCAACGAACTCTTGAGGATCTCTCTCAACCTTAGAACCAAAGAATTCCGAAGGATTCATCCTAGTGAAGTCCCTCACTCTAGATGTCATCGTACCCACATTTGGGTTCATGGGGACTACAACCTCTCTATTGTCTTGAGCCGTCATGGCTTGAGCCATAACTTGAAAAGCAGTCCTAAACTCCGCATTAATCACTTGCTCGGCCAACGGGTCAACCGGAGCTTGAGGAGCTTTAGGAGAAGCTCTTTGAACAACATTTTCTCCCTCATTCATTCTAGCAAAAGCTCTTTGAGTAGTCACATCATGTAGACCATCGGGTAAGGATTAGGAGAGAGACCTTATAGAGTTAAACTCTATCGCACGACTTAGAGTAATGAAGATGTAAAATTTCCTAAACATCTTATAGCCTCTCATTCATAAATGTGGCGCGCTTCACACTCATGAACAAGACTCTACTTGACGTGGTTTTGAGACATCCTAGAACCATTCTAAACCTTGTGCTCTGATACCAAGTTTGTCACGACCCAGGGGTACCCCCTAGATGTAACATGACATACAAGACCTCAAGAGGCCTCATATAAGCCACTTAGATTTCATAGTCAAGATAATAGAAAATCGATAAGATTTAAAGCATTTCAAACATAGCCAATACACTTGTCTCAAAAAACATCTAATACAATAGAATCTTGGGACACAGTCCATACAACAATGTTCAAAACATAAAATGAAAAGAACAAAAGGAAAATAGTGGTCAAATCCTCGGATGCTATGAGGACTAACCACTAACCAATCTTCAACCTTGCCTCTACTATAGCTCCTAGCCACGGGGATAAGAGTCGGGAACACCGGACCCTACATTTGGATAAGAAATATAGGCAAGAGTATGCGTTGATACAAAAATGTACTAAATATGATAGCTTGCAAACACATTACATAAACATAAGAGTTAGACATCATAAGTCATAAAGCATAATCAATGCACATAATAGATCATTTCACATATAAAGAGTACTTCTTGAAGTAACCTCAATTCATACTTAGTCAATACATGGGTAATTCGCCACTAGTCTTACTCATCATGGAAGTAAAACTCAAGCAACAATCCAAGCGCATCACCTATCATAACATATTCTAGCTTATCTTATAAAGACATGGGGAATCGCCTCTTACCTCCCTATAATGGAACAAGGGTAATCGCTTCTAGCCCTTATTACCTTGGGATCATGGGTAGTCACCTCTTATCCCTCTTACTATAGGATCATGGGGAGTCGCCTCTTGTCCAACATACTTTAGGATCGTGGGTATTCGCCTCTAGGCCTTTTCATCATGAGACATTATACTCGCATCTTGTCTTTCTATCACATGATATGGGTACTCGCATTTTGTCTTTTACTTAGGATCATGGGTATTCGCCTCTAGTCCACTCTAAGGAATATAGGCAATCGCCTCACATTCTTCTCATTAGAGGTCAAGGGTAATAGCCTCAATCATCATCTCATTCATAATTCCTAAGCTTAGATTCATTTTAGGTGAGCAATCCTTTCAACCTAGAATCATTCAATGTGAGAAAGCCTTTCACATTCATACATAAGCAAATCAAGTGGAAATGATCCCTTCCACAACAATTACATCAATAATCAACAATTCATAACATATGTTTCACTCTCAAAGTAATCTATATCATAATCATCATATATGCTCTAATCTCAAAGAAATTCATAATGTACCTTATTCATCCTATAAGAATACACCTAAACCCATAAATTCTCCTTTCATAGATTAAAACCCATTTACATCAATTTCATCCTAGAAACATGGGTTAAGCATGGGTACATGGAAATTCATCATGAAAAACATAGAATCCTCTCAATTCATGCATAAACAATTATAATTCACTCAATTGGATCAACATTCATAAAGACCCACAACTTAGAAGAAAACCCTAGCTCAAATTGGGGAATTTCTACTTTTCAATTGGGGAAACTTAGGGGCTACATGGATGCAAGGATTCCATGGATGAATAAAGTTACCATACCTTGCTATCAAAGCCCACAAACAATTGAGGAATGGAGACTTGACCTTGAGCCCTAGTTTCAACACTTCTTCTTTTTCAAGTTCGAGAGAAATATTTTGAAGATGAACCCAATTTCTTTTGGTGAATTTAATAGAATGACTTGAATGGGTTGAATTTGGAGTTAAAATCACTTATATAGGGGTCTTAGGCATAGGCAAAATGACATAGTATCAATATAAAATAATTAGTAAAAGACCCAACTACCCCTACCATTAACTGGCGAACCCACCATTGACGGACCACAACTGACGGACCGTGGACACACTAACGGTCCGTGGACAGACTAACGGTCCGTGGACAGACTAACGGTCCGTCCTGCACGACTATCATTCATGGTCAAAAAGTTGGAATTTAAGGTCATGGTCGATGGAACCTCAACCACAGGCCGTGGTCTGGCCGACGGTCCATTGGTGAGGTCGTGGTCTCATGGCTTCTGAACATACTGGTCTCCCAATCCATCGACCACACCTACGGTCCTTGTTTGGCCTCTGTGGCTGGCACCTGAAATTCTCAAAAAATTGTTATGTTGACCGTTCTCGAATCTGAGGTGTTACATTCCATCACTTGCTAGATAGCCTTGTAATGTTATTACCTGAGCTATTATCTTTGAAGAAGCCAAAGCTCATGCCATTGGCTCTCAAACCGGTACCTCTACTTCCTAGGTTATGACCTTAAGAGCCATCTAAAGTGTAGGAGACTCAACTCTCTCTTGCACCTATTTAGTAGCTGGAGCTCTAAACTCGACTGTAGTTGGAGCTCTAAACCCGATTAGGATTGCTTCTCTATCCTTAACTCTAGCTCCTCCTCTGGTCAATTCTTTATTGTGAGTCATGATAACAACAACTAACACAGAAGATCATATCTACCCTAACCTGATTTTGTTCTGACCATCTCTGAGAGAAAAGAGAGAAAGAGCGTTAGATACCAATTTAGATCACCAGAAACCAATTTGAATCAAGTCAATTCTAATCAAGTAATAGCATGAAAAAAAAAGTGAGTTTTTCTAATATCAAATATCCTTTCGATGAGGAGTATAGATGTTTTCATGTTTTAACAAGACTCTACTAGACATGTTTTAGTACGATAAGAATATTGGTAATAAGGATACCATATCTTAAAAGGAGATTCTCGTTCAGTTATTTGATTGTCAGGTTCGCAAGTTGAGAACAAAAGAGATTGCATCAGTCAAAATCTTGTGGAGAAATCAGTTTGTTGAGGAGGCTACATGGGAGGTCGAGAAAGATATGAAGAAGAGATACCCACATCTCGTTTCCTCTTATTTAGTTCTAGTCCAAGGTATTAACTCTTCCTAAAGTACTCATTCAATCCAGTCCCTCCTTCAGTATGTTGAGTTTATGAGTGTATTTTACATTAAATTGGGTTGATAAACATTCCTTACCCTTTCCATGCTCAGTTCAACCATCATTCGAGGACGAATGATTCCAAGTGGGAGTTATTGTAACACCCCACAAATTTGCAAGCTAAGTCCCAAACTATTCTTCATTTGCATGTAAGGTTGTATTGCGTGATTCTTAAATTGTCCTTAGGTGTTAAGGTCAATTCTTTAGTGTGAGAATGAATTTGAATATAAATTAAGGTCACTAGAACCCCCTAGCACAAAATTAAGTTGAAAGCTTCCTTACCGATTAAGTTTTGACATAAGATTCTACTTAGGTCAACTTCAAACAATCATATCTCTCAACACAAAATAATTTAGGTGACCTATATCCTATCAAAATGAATGGTTATGAATCCTCTTTCCAATTCCATCAAGTTTGCCTCATTTCGAGTTCGGAGTAAAAAGTTATGACCATCTTGCGAGAGGCTGCCACATCAAAGTTTTTATCTGTGAACTACGAAATCATTCTACGGTCGTAGATTAAACTACGACCCATACTATGAAGTCATAAGAAAATTTTAGAGAGTCAGTTTGGTCCAATTCCTATGGATCCATACAGATAATGTCTCCATAGCTTAAGCACAAACACTATGGCTTCCAATTCTAAATCATGGGTAGGGTAGTTCATTTTATGGGTCTTCAGTTGTCTAGAAGCATATGAAATCATCTTACCCTTCTGCATCCGAAAACCACCTAATCCAACTCCAGAATCATCACAATAGACAGTGAAGTCTACACTCTCCTCGGGTAAGTGAACAAGGTCTTGAGCTTCTCAAAGCTCTTCTTACACTCATCAGACCATTGGAAGCTCACACTCTGCTGAGTCAATCTGGTCAAAGGAGATGCAATGGTAGAGCTCTGACTCTCTAAAATATTACAATGACTTGATAGTACAGGTCTTAACTCAATCTACATCCCGTAGAACGATTTTGTAGTTCACAGACTCATAAAACTCTAATGTGACGGTCTCTGGTAAAATGAGCAAAACTTTTTACTCCAAACTCGAATGAGGCAAACTTGGTGGTGTTGGAAAGAGGTCTCATATATTTTCCATTTAATAGTTAATGGGTCACCTAATTCATTTTTTGTTGAGAGATATGATCATTTAAAGTTGACCTAAGTAGAATCTTATGTCAAAACTTAATCGGTAAGGAAGCTTTCAACTCAACTTTGTGCTAGGATGTTCTAGTGACCTTAATTCATATTCAAATCCATTCTCACACTAAATAATTGACCTTAACACCTAAGGAAAATTTAATAATCACCTGATACAACCTTACACACAAATGAAGAATAGTTCAGGCCTTAGCTTGGAATTTTGCGGGGTGTTACATTTTCACTAAGTGTTTCCCACTTGTTAAGCGCAAATGGGCGGATCGTATTTTAAAATAAGGAAATATGATTTTATATGGAAAATACAACATTTTCCGGGTTTTTATGACTTAAAATTATACAATACTTGGTTTATGAGTTTTAATGCATTTTGGGTTATTTCTACGCTAATACGTTTGAGATATCATTCCAGATAGCCCTTTGAGTTAGATCCAGGCTACAATCTTCTACATGGTATGTTGTTGGTATCTCCCATGTGTTATTTTGGGGGTTTTTTTCTTCCATCTAGGTTATATTCCACTATCGCACTTGTTGATAAGTCTGAGGTATCATTCCAGGCGACTCGAGGTATCTTCTGAGCTTCTACTTCCCAACATTCATCTCTTGCATCGCATCATCCTAATGTTTGTTTTTTTTTGTGTGTTGTGATTGTCTTGTACTTCAGTTTTTCCTTATTCACTTTCTTGTGTTGTTATTTCCTTTTCCCTTGATTATTGGCTTTTGTTTCTTAGAACTTACCCTTTGTACTGTTAGAAATATCGTACTTCTCTTCATATATTTGATCTTTCTAAGCTCGGTCGGCTCATGATGCCTACTGAATATCTTGTGGTTTGGTAGTCATACTACTTTTCTACATCTTTTTCTAGCGCAAGTCCCAATACGAGCCACCCCCATTGAGCATCAAATCTTCTGTGACTGTCACAGATCCTGGTAAGCTCTTGCGTTTAGAGACTTGTTGCTTTCTCTCTTTTGTACTGACTTGTATTTTGCATTTTCATTAGTTATTTATCCTATATATAATGTTTTTGTACTTAGTTGTTCCTGTGCCGGTGGCACCAGGTCTGGAGATTTGGTTTTTGAGTTACTTTGTCGTTCTTGGTCATTTTCAGGCCTCTTTTGTATATTGTGTACCATATTTATTTTTCTATACTATGGTTCTATTTTGTATCTTTATTCCTTTTTTCGCTTTTTCTTTATCGTTATATTCTTATCTTTCGTAATTTTATTTTTTTCGCTTGCCTCCTGAGGGGTTATGGTAAGCTTCATCACGGTCCGATTTCGGGTCATGACATAGACTTTGCTTAATTTCTTTGTATATGATATGAGATGTATGATCTTAAACAAAAGGTACATGGAATTATCTTTGACTTCTCTTTTGTCGATAATCCCACTTACTCTAAAATAGAAAAACATATTTATTGTGCATTAAGTGTAAAGTAAATGTGGATGCGCCGGGGTAGGTAGATACCCCTTTAAGTTTCTCTATATAATTTGCGAAATTGGTTCACTTTTCTTCATCTCAGCCTTTGATTTATAATGTCCTACCCACTAAACGTTTCTTTGATCATCTACTTTCTCCATTAGTCAACCCCCTCTTTGGATATTTTTTCTCTCTCTGCTTTAGCAGAAAACAGTTTCTCTTATAAGCTCATTTTTATTTTTTATGCATTTAACTAGATATCATTATATATAGATCTAAAATGGGGGATGATGATTGGGATGTAGGTGCGGCCATAAGAAGTTGTAATATTAATATACCTGATAATGTTATAGCTCCTAAGTTAGACTTGGAGAATTCTTTAAATGATGTTTGGAATTCTTTTGATAAACTTTTTGCTCCTGACATGACTAATTTTAATGATTTATCTGAAATTTTCTCTTTAGATTTTCCAACTGCTCACCAGGAAAAACCAGATGATCATGTCATAATCATGAACCAAAATGGTAACCAACAATTGTACTTACATCCCATTCAACTAGCTCAATTTATCCAACAAAGCTCTTTTCCTCCATCACCAACAACAGTAGTGTGTGTTCCACCAACAACTACAACACCAAAAGAATGGATTGATCTACAACAACAACTTGATATAGGGGCTAACAATTATCCTAATTTTACTTTTTCCATGGAGACTCCTTTGATCCAAACTAGAGCAAGGTAACCATTCACTTCGTTACATTTTATGTGTGTATGTTCAAAATTTTGATTCTAGTACTTTTGATTTGAAATCAGGAAAAATCAGTCGATAAGGATTACCTATGAATTATTTCAAGAGGAACTCACAAATGATATATGGACATGGAGCAAGTACGGTCAAAAGTATATCAAAGATTCACCATTTCCGAGGTTTGCTATATTCACCTTTTTTCATGTCATAGAACATTATGTTCCCTTCCGTTCTCAATTTTCATAATAATAAGTAATAAAAATTATTAATGGTGTATATATATGTAATATTTGACTAAACCTAATTATTATGTGTATATGACATAACAGGAATTACTACAAGTGTAGTACATCAAAACTCTGCGAAGCAAGGAAAAAAATTGAGAAAAGCCCAAATGATGAGAACATTTTCTTGGTGTCCTATTCAGGTGAACACAACCATGATCCACCCATGAACCGTAGAAATCTTGCTAGTTGCAATAGTAGTTCCAAATTCAAGCTTCCAAAAGGCATAAATATTTTGCCCAAAACATCAACCTTGAATGCATCATCCTCCTCGTCCAAGCGCATTAAGCGTTCAAGAGATGTTGCTTCTCCAATTATCGCAACTATGCCTCTGCTTGAATTTGGGAGCAAAAATAAAATGATTGTTGTGGCCGTAGAGGATAAAGGTGATGGTAAAGAAGAGGTGGACATGAATGAAGATATTCTCATGGGCTTTGAATAACTCCAAAGAGTTACTGCTTCCACCTCATAGTATAAAATGACAAAAGGAATTGATCTTTCTCCCATCTCCACCAACTCTATATGTCGACATATGTGGTCTTTTAGTCATGTTTCTATTTTAGTTTTTAGTGTGGGCACTCAAGAATTATAGATTTGTAGTTTTCTATGCTTAACAATTTACATCATAGAAAAATGGACCTTTTTCTATTTCGTTATTTTCTACTGTTCTTCAATTCAAGAATCTAGTCCTTGTTGTAAGTTGTTGTTCCGTTTTCTCAAATAGTTCTCTCTTTAGGAAGCCCCATTTGACTTAATTTTTACATTAAATTATATAGAGTAGTAAATTATTGTTGTTCAATTTTAGAAGTTCTACACATGCGCACACACACTAAAGTTTATTTCATAGTCTTTTACAAACTTATTTTTAGTTTTATAACATTTTTATAAGAGATCTTCAATTTTTTCAAAAATGAAGATCTCTTGTAAAACGAACATAAAATAATTGACCTATATATATATGCACATATGATGTAATATTTTTGCTTAATAGATAGTTAGCACTTTGAACTGATCAGTTAATTCATTTGGGCATTTAAACAAAAGTCTATTTTGATACATTTTAATATAAGATAAAGCATTCTTATTAAATATTCATAATTTCTATCCTTTAAAAAAAATTATATGAATTTTCAAGCATCATTATGTAAATAAATTAACCATATAAAGTATGATACCTCGTTTACTAATATGTATTAACTTCAATAAGTCATAAAAACTTTAAATCTGTTCCAATTAAGACTCGTACATATACACAAAAGGTTGTAGCATATTTTATGTTGTTAATTTACTACATAATTAGTGACTGAGTACATGTGCAAAAATAATTTTAAAATACAAAACGAAAGTATCTAATAAAAATATTTTATCATATATTCAAGTGCTAACAGAAGGATACTATAATTAGAGTGTCTAATACATATCTCTTTAGCGGCCGCACACCTTCGACCATAGCGCTCTTTGCCGGCGATGGCCATCCCGACCACTGGTCAGCCCACTCCAAGGCTGGCCAGTCTACCATTTTAGCCTCCATGTTAGATTTCCCTCCCCTCCCGAAAACATCAGTTTTGAACCCTAATCGGAAGAAGGATCCTATTATGCATGTTGTGCCTAGTAATTTGTCTAGAAAGGAGAATGAAGACAATGCACCTTTGTCACCAAATTATACAAATCTTTTCAAAGAACCAAGTCACAATCAGTATAAGATGCCTCTAGTGGAACTGATCCCAATTAAGAAGCTCTATTTGACTATTTTAACAATGGGGTTCCTAGAATTCAATGGACAGAAGATGAGGTCGATAGAATGAATACCATTGAAAATTTACAATATGCAGTTGTTGGCAAGTTTCCATATGGGTGGCCTTATTTGGATGACCTCCGTAATCAAATTCCTAAGCAGTGTAAAGTGAAAGGGGACTGCAAAATCGGTTTACTGAGGAATAGGCATATTCACATTAGGTTTAACCTGGAAGAAGACTTCATTAACATGATGTCAAAAAATGTTTTCTACATTCTGGATAAGGAAGGATACTCCTTTCCCACGAGACCTCTTATATACGATGCTAAGTTCAAAGTTGATGAAGAGACGACTCAAGCCATAGAGTGGATTTCTTTCACGGACCTGAAACCTACTTATTTTGTTAAGGAATCACTTTTCTCGCTTGCATTGGCTGTTGGAAAATCCCTACATTTGGATATGGCTACCATTAACAAGACGAGACCTAGTTGCGCTAGGGTCAAGGTGCAAGTTGACCTATTGTCAGATTTTCCAAAGTTTGTCGAAATGGAGATAATAAACTCTACAACAGAGGAATCAAGAGTTGAGAGAATCAAAATTCAATATGATATGCTTCCTAAGTATTGCAAAGGGTGCAAAATACAAGGGCATGAAGAGCAGGAGTGTAGGATACTACATCATGAACTGAGGAAGAATGATGCATCTAGTGAAGCTAAAATAGACGAATCACAGGTGGAAAAACATTTAGCAAATGGAGGTCAAGGGGAGAAAGCAGGGGTTCAGATGATGTAGTGGAATCCCGTAAAAAGGAGATTTATTATAGAAAAGAATGCACATAACTACCTCAGTGATAAGGCAATTTCACCTGGTAAAAGTGCGAGTACGAGCAATACCTTTGCTGCATTATTGATTGACGAGAAAGTAGAGGACAATAATAAAGCATAGAAGGAGAACAAAAAAGAAAAGATAGCAGGAGCTGTTTAATTTAAATGAAAATTGTACGGAGAAAGTTTTACATCGACAGAGTATAACAAAGAAGAAACAAGAGCATCATCATTCATCCACTAAAGAGTGGATAACAAAGGCCTTTGTACATCATCACAATAAGGAGAAGAGCACCAACAATGATAGTAATTTCACCTGCAAGACAGTAGATACAACAAAGATGAAAGAAAACACCATACAGATAAACAAGAAGGAAAAGGGGATGAGTTTAGCATGGAATTGATAGTTTCAGTCACTAAGAGTCCTGCTATGGCTAAAAGTAGCTCTGATACAAGAACAAACACTTTGGTCAATCAAGAACAAGATAATACTATAAAGGAAAAAAGTGGTAGCAGTAACAGCTTACAACCTTACAACAACAACATTGAGAATAATATGAAGGTGATAGACAAAAAGGATTTTAAAAATATGGAAATTATAGAATTACCTACAGCAGTCCAGATTGATGAGTCTCAAATCATATTATGTGCAATTGAGTCACCTAATAAATCACTGCATAATATTCTTACTCATAGATTGGAGGAAAAAACAAAATGTACTGGTGCCATAAAAGAAGAGGAAAACATGAGGGAGGAAGACCAAATTTTCAAAGATGCAGATTTATCCCCAATAGTTGTAAAATCTGCAAGAAAAGGAAAAAAAGCAAGGTAATCGGGAGTTAGCAGAACCTGTTAGAGTACAACCAAAGAGGACAGTGGTATCCCAACAAGTTTCTAAATGATGAAAGCACTCATATGGAACATAAGGTCAGTAAAATCACAGAATGCTTTCCAAAGAGTGCAAATGTTTCACAACTTTCTTAAGTTTGCTTTTGTGTCTTTAATGGAACCTTTTCAACATGTTAGAACCATCAATAGATATACAGAAAGACTGAAGATGCCTAATGCATGCACAATGTCAATGGTAAGATTTGGGTATTTACTAATCATGGTTATGATACTTCTGTGATAAGTAATTCAGAGCAGCAGATTACCATTAAAATGCAAGATTAGTCTTCTCTTTCCAGCTTCTATGCAACTTTGGTGTATGCTAAGTGTGAGAGTCAATTGAGAGAGGAATTGTGGGATGACATATACTCTGTAGCTGATGAGATTATCGATCCATGGATAATTGGTGGAGATTTTAATGTGATTTTAAATAGAGAAGAAAAGATTGGAGGTCTTCCGGTGGTAAATGCTGATTCAGATGATTTCAAAACTTGTATTGAATCTTGTGATCTAATACAGATTCCATATAAGGGCAGCCTATTTACTTGGTGGAATGGAAGAGCAGGAAATGATTGCTTATTTGAGAGATTAGATAGTTTAATACCCTAGAAGGAAATACTAATACGTAATTGAATTTGCAAGACAGAACTAGATCAGAAATAGGAATTTTATTGATGTAATGGATAGTAACACATAGTCGTTACAAAATTACAGACTAGAAACTTCCATTAACAAGCTTCCAAGCTCCCATTCCTGAAAGATAAGAGTCGTTGTGTGTAAGCAGTGGCGAAGAAGAAAGAAGAAGGAAAGAAGAGAAATCAAAAGAGTAACAAAATTACCGATCCCAAAAACTGCCTTTTGGCCCAACTCCTAGAGGTTGTTATAACTGCTTTTGGCCTTGTTTACTGTCCAAGCTATCTGGGCCGTTGATTCCTTTATTGAAAGACCCATCTGAGCACTTCATTTTATCTAATCAATTGACTCCTAGGCTGCCACGTGCTCCGCCTCAATTGACTCATTACACGTATCCAACTTCCCAATTCCACCTGATATCTAACAGATAGGGTGTTGATTAATTCAGAATTTTAGGATCTTTATTTGCATTCTGAAGTAGAACATTTGCCAAGAAATGGCTCTGATCATGCTCCCTTACTGTTGAGTTGTAAGAATAGTGCCATCAACCATTCAAAACCTTTCAGGTTTCTTAATTTTTGGACCAAACATGAAGAGTTTAAGAATTTCGTTAGCCAAAATTGGGATGCAGATGTCACAACAAATCCTTTCTTAGATTTTAAAAAGAAGATTAATAAGGTTCTTACAATGTGGAGCAGACAAACTTATGGAGATATTTTTCAACAGTTGATTATTAGAGAGGAGATTGCTAGAATCAAAGAAGAACTTTTTGAAGAATTTCCTTCTACGGAAAATAGAGAAGTGATGCGAAGAGCTAAGGCTGAATATACTAAATACCTTCATCTTGAAGAAAGCTATTGGCAACAGAAAGCAGGGTATGACTGGTTAGTTGTTGGAGATAGATACACCAGATTTTTTCATAGTCTGGTTAAAGGAAGAAGGCAAAGACTGAAACTGTTGAAAATCCAGAATTCTAAAGGTGACTAGTTGGAGGATTCTATGGAGATAGCTGAAGAAGCTGTGCAATTCTTTCAGAAACAATTCATGCAGGAAAGGGACTCCACGGATCATTCTCTCCTAGCTCATGTCCCTGCACTGATAAATGAAGAGGAAAATGCAACCCTAGGAGCCATTCCTAACAGTGAGGAAGTGAAGAATGCAGTGTTCAAGCTAAATGGGGATAGTGCTGGTGGACCGGTGGGCTTTCTGGAAAATTTTATCAATCATGTTGGGACATTATTGGTGCAGACTGCAGATATTGTAAGGACGGTTCATGATTTTTTTGCAGGAAACTCTCTTCCTAAATCTATTACTCATACTAATTTGGTCCTCATACCAAAGAAGTCTAATGTTCAATCATTTTCAGATATGAGGCCAATTAGTTTGAGTAGTTTCGTTAATAAGATTTTTTCCAGTATCATTCATGATAGATTACAAGATATACTACCTAAGATCATCTCTTCTAATCAATCCGGTTTTGTCAAGGGTAGAAGCATTATAGAAAATGTACTACTGACTCAGGAATTGATTTCATACATTAGCAAGAGAGGAAAACCTTCAAATGTTGTCATTAAGCTAGATATGGCTAAAGCCTATGACAGAGTATCTTGTTTTTTTCTGATGAAGATTTTGAGGAAGATGGGATTCTCCAACAAAGTAATTGATTTGATTTGGAGATTGATCACTAATAACTATTATTCTGTGATCATTAATGGGCAACCAAATGGATTCTTTCATTCTACTAGGGGAATGAAGCAAGGAGATCCTCTTTTCCCAGCTCTTTTTATTCTATCAGCTGAAGTTCTTACTAGGGCTCTTAATGCCTTATTTAATAATGACTAGTTTATAAGATATGGAATGCCTAAATGGAGCCCTAATCTGAAGTACATAGCATATGTTGATGACACAATTATCTTCTCTTCTACTAATGAGTATTCATTGAAGAAAATTATGAGTACGTTACAGGAGTATGAGAAACAATCGGGCCAGAAGGTGAATAAAGAGAAGAGTTTTTATTACCTTCATCAGAACACAACTAGAAACATCTTGGAAAGGGTGAAACAATGTTTAGGCATGAATAGGGGAGATTTTCCTATGAAATATCTAGGATGCCCTATTATTCATTCTATAAAGAGAAAAGAGCATTATGTTGAACTGATTGACAATGTTAAAGGGAAACTACAAGATTGGAAAGGAAAGATGTTGCCCGATGGAGGCAAAGAAGTTCTTATCACTAGTGTGCTTCAAAGTACTCCTATTTACATTCTTTCCGCAATTTTTCCTCCTATGTGTGTCATTAATGAGCTTCATAGAATATTTGCAAAGTTCTTTTGGATCAATAAGGAAACAAGGAAGAGTAAACATTGGTCCCCTTGGAAGAAAATTTGTCTACCAAAGCAAGAAGGAGGGCTAGGATTTAGATCTATGTTTGAAGTTTCTAAGGCTTTGTATGATAAACTTTGGTGGAGATTCAGAACTCAAAAGAATATGTGGTCCAATTTCTTTTGAAACAAGTATTGTAAAAAAACAGATCCCAACACTTATGGAGTGGAAAGGAGGGTCACAAGTATGGAAATATATGTTAGAAAATAGGGATTTGTTGGAGCAAGCTATCTGGTGGGAGCCTAAGGGTGGTACCTCTAGTATTTGGTTTGAAAATTGGACTAATTTGGGTCCACTATTCAAACATCAGTCTGAAGGTCATACTTGTCATGTAATGAGAGATGTGGAAGAATTCCTTAATGAAGAGTGCTGGAATTATGATGAAATGCAAAACTATGTGCCAGAACATGTGGTAGATCATATTAGGAATAACATGAGTCAGCTTAAACTTGTGAACCAAGGGGACAAGCCTTGGTGGACGGTTACCAGCAATGGGAAGTTTAGTGTTAAAAGTGCCTGGGAGCTTTTAAGAGTGAAAGAGAATGCCTGTGATGACTTGAAACATTTGTGGTGTAAAGGAATTCCTTTCAAGTTATCTTTCTTAGCCTAGAGGATTTGGAAAGGACAGGTGTCAGTGGCACAACTTATGCATGCTTGGAATCCTAATGTTTCTCCATTGTGCAGGTGCTGCGATATTCAAGAAATTGAATCTATAGAATACCTCTTTCTAAGTGGAGAAATTGCTCAAAGCATTTGGCAATATTTTTCTAATGCAACTAGTCACCATCATTCTATTTTTTGAAGCGAAACATCAGACAGTGGTGGAGCTTGGATGGCAACCAAAGAATGAAAGAGATGTATCAAGTGACACCCATTGTTATCCTATGGTTTTTATGGAAAAGAAGGAATATTGTGCTACATGGTGGTAACTTCTCCATTGAAAAATTAATCATGGAGATAACAGATTCAATAAGGAAGTTTTTGAAAATCAGATTAAAGGTATCTTGTGAAGGAAAAAACTGGGCAGAAATGGTTGAAGTTGTGGAAAAACACAGACCTTCCTTCAGTTTTAAGATAGTAAGGTGGATTCACCCTCCCGTTCGCTGGTTTAAATGCAATACAAATGGAGCTTCTAGGGGTAACCCTGGCCCTAGTTCAACTGCTTTCTGTATAAGAGATTCTAAGGGAGATTTTGTGGAGGCTAAGGGAGTGAGAATTCAAGATACCACTAATTTAGTGGTTGAGGCTAGAGCTATTAGAGAAGGGTTGTCCTACTGCAGAGATAATTATATCAACAATGTTATTATATAATCTGATTTTATGGCTCTTGTTCACATTTTAGAGGGAAGTTGGGAGATCCCTTGGAGTGTATCAACGGAGGTGGAGTTTATTAACAACATCAGGACCTTAATTACAATAAGAGTACAACACTCCCTTAGGGAGGGAAATACTCTTGCAGACTTTTTTGCTAACCTTGTTTTCTGTTTTGCAGGTGATTTTCAGATTAGTCATTATCAGGATATACCAAGTACAGGAAGAAGGATCATAAATCTAGATAAAAGAGGTACCCCGCAAATAAGGAGATTTCCAACAACAAGTAACATCTAGTGGCGTAATATGGTATGCAGGTTTCAATTTGTTCTAGAATGTAATCTCAGTTCAGCCTAGATTGATACTCAAGACTGAAAAAATAACTCTTTTGATTTGATTATCCGCACCTGTGAGAAACAACAAAACATAAAATAACAGCAAAATATAAAATAAATAAAATAAAAATAGAAAATCCTTTATGACTAAAATGACTATAGTTATAATGAAATTGACATAGAAGATGATTTAGAAATAGTAAAAGAAAGATTAAGCACATAAAAAAAAATATATGAACTGTGAAATACCACAAATCTCATCAAAAATGAGTACCTCAAGAAGAATAGATAAAACTCTACAAAAATCAATGGAAGAAGAAATAAAACCACATCATTACTACATAACGGGAATAATGGAACAACGAAAATATTTAATATTAATAGATACAGG